>CAUYRH010050350.1:0-39064 GCA_963574655.1 Perodicticus potto
CTTTTATAGTTCTTAGCTAGGTCAGATCCCTGTAGCAAAAGACAGACTAACAAGAGAAAAACAGAAATTTATGAACATGTATATCTCACATTTATACATAGGTGATAACCAGGGATTAATTCTCAGAGAGATGGTTTTGAGATTCAGCTTTTAGAGCATGTTTAATAAGAACAGTACATTTTTTTTTTTTTTTTTTGTTGAGACATATCCTAAACCTGTCACTCTGGATAGAGTGCTATGGCATCACAGCTCACAGCAACCCCAACTTCTGGGCTCAAGCGAGTCTCCTGCCTCTGCCTCCCAAGCAGCTGGGACCGCAGGCGCCCGCCACAACGCCCGGCCATTTTTTGGTTGCAGCCGTCATTGTTGTTTGGTGGGCCCGGGCTGGATTTGAACCCACCAGCTCTGGTGTACGTGACTGGCGCCTTAGCCCGCTGAGCCACAGGCGCCGAGCCTAAACAGGTTTAATTTGTTATTCTTACTACCCAAAGACACAGAATTCATAAAAATCACAATTTACACGGACTATAACAGCCAATCGTGAGCAAGGTTGCAGGACCTAGTTAATCTCTCTTAAAAGATCATCATTAGTGAGTTTCAATTCGCTCACCTGATTCAACTTCCAGTGGAATTCCGCAGGTCTGTATTTTTTCTCCTCGGAAGGATCCTGACGGAGCAGGAACACTAGCCGGCACCCGTGGACGTAGAGTGAGTATCGGTGCCGATTCATATCTGCAGAGACAGTTTTTCCTGGTAAACTGCCAGCTTACAACCCAAGGGAGAAATAAAAGCTGTTTCTTGAGTGGATTTTCAAGACACAATTTTATCTGCAGAAACAGACTCCCCAGTTGGGCCAAGGCCGGGTTTGGAAGTGGGCTCTTTTGAGGATAAAATGCCCCAGCATGGAATAAGGAACACTGTCTACACCAGCCAGCCTGTTGGGAGGCTTCGAGGGAAAGAAAAAGTGCCTGACTTCAGTGACCACCCCACTGGACACTGAAGTGTGACAGTGAACCCACCTGTTTTGTCTGAACTGCACAGAATTGTCTCTTTCTTCCTGCCAAAAGGCCCGTGCCTCATCCACACAGAAATCGTAAAAGGCTCTTTTGGATTGACAGAAACAACGCCATCTGGGATCCTCACTGCTTGAGTGCCATTGAACTCAAAGACCTGGTCGCTGTCATGGCCGTTGTCAGTGGGGAGGCCGATGGTCCAGTTCAAGGTGCTGCTTGGGGAAGGAAGCAGTTCGGCAGTGCCAGAGGCAGCACCTGAAACCACAGACGTGGTGTGAACGACGGGGAGAACTCAGGAGGCGCACAAGCATTGCAACGACTCGCTATGGCCCCTACCATGCTGTTACACAATTTACGAGTACTGGCTGACTTTGCCTCAGAAAGAAGAGCTTTTATCACAAAATAATAACACTTTTTTTTTTATAAGGAAGAGAAGAATGAAGCATTTCTTGTAACCTCAGCCTAATATATACCACTTGTTTTGTATAAACACTTTCAATCTTCTCTTTATAAATATACACATATATGACATACTTTTAATAAAAATGGAATCCAGATACTCCGTGCCCCCACTGTGGACCAGGCGACCCAATGCACATAAATTTAAAAATATAAAGAAAAATAAAAGTAGAGTCCTGCTGTGTATATATAGCAAGCACATATATTCTTATTATTCTATAGCATAATTTTAAATCTTTTTTTTTTTGTAGAGACCGAGTCTCACTTTATTGCCCTCGGTAGAGTGCCGTGGTGTCACACAGCTCACAGCAACCTCTAACTCCTGGGCTTAGGCAATTCTCTTGCCTCTGCCTCCCAAGTAGCTGGGACTACAGGCACCCACCACAAAGCCTGGCTATTTTTCTGTTTTGCAGTTCGGCTGAGGCCAGGTTTGAACCCGCCACCTCCGGTATATGGGTCGTGCACCCTACTGGATAAGCCACAGGCGCCACCCTCCATAGCATAATTTTAAATGTCTGCATATAATTTCATTGCACCACGATTTACTTAAACAATCTCCTTGGTGGACACTGAGGCTGTTCCTAACTTTTTCCTATTATAAACCTTGCCTCCACGGGTACCTTTGTGTGCCCATGATTATTCCCTTAGGATAAAATCCTAGAAATGAAATAACTAAGTCGAAGAACCTAAAACTATTTTTTACAACTGCTCTTATGTACTGCCAAGTTCAAATTTTTTTAATTTGTCCCAAGAAATAAATTTGGCTCTCTCAGTTGCATGACTTGGCTAGACTAGCTTGGTGCTTCAAGTAACATCAGACCGCAGTCAAATCTCAGCTCTACTTCTCCCTAAAAATGTGACCTTAGATAAGCTACCAACCCTCCTCTAGTCTCAACTAATTCTTCCGTAACAACGAGATCAACGTTACCTACTTCGTAGGCCTGTTGGGAAGATTTAGTTAAAACACATGCAGGAGGAAATATACCCAGCATATAACATGCTCTCAAATATTAAATTCTTCCTGTTCTTCCCAACTTTATTCTGCTGAGAAAATGTTCATCAAATACCATAAAAAACAGTGACATTACAAGAGAGAAAATGTTTTGTACATTTACATGCACAGTTTCAAAAAGAAAACATTCTAGGGCTCTTAGCTTACATATATTTGGGTACATGACGGTGACCATCTAGACTCAGGGCTGCAGCACATCCTGGTATATTCACCATCGGGACGAGCTAGCATAGCGCGCGCCACTGAGAGGAGCTAGTATAGTACAGTGCGCGCCCCCGGAGGAGCTAGTACAGTGCGCACAGCCAGGACAAGCTAGCGTAGTGCGCGCCACTGAGAGGAGCTAGTAGAGTGCGCGCCCCCGGACGAGCTAGTACAGAGCGCGCCGCCAGGACGAGCTAGCATAGTGCACGCCACTGAGAGGAGCTAGTACAGTGCGCACCCCCAGGACGAGCTAGTACAGAGCGCGCCACTGAGAGGAGCTACTACAGTGCGCGCCACTGAGACGAGCTGGCACAGTGCGCGCCCCCGGACGAGCTGGTGCAGCGCGGTACTGAGAGAGCTAGCACGGTGTGCGCCCCAGGACCAGCTAGCACAGTACTCATCACAGGGGCAAGCTAGCGCACCATGCACTTTTCTCCTTTTTGCTTATTTACCATATGAAAATTTTCAATTATAAACAAAAACGAGCTGACTCAATCTCACAGCTGTTATCAGGCTAATGAAAAGATGAGTCAGAAAAAAAATAAGAAAGAAAGAAAAGATAGGTCAAGTTTATGAAAATGCTCCCTATAAAGTTGTTCTCAAATGGCTGTTAAAATGCAAAAACCCTACTGATTATGAAGAGACCACTTAAGTTACCGGCCTTTTATTACTTCCCTCAGCATCCCTAAGAAATACCCATATCTCACCTCCTCATCTAGATAAGCCAGAAAAATAGCCACAACTGAGGATAAAGACAGAGCTGGCCTTCTGGTCAGTTTCTCATTAACTCTGTCTCTCAGCTTCTCCACACAATGTTTATGAAATACAAAGTCTGCTGAGAGGGTAAGTTAGATCTAGTGGGTATCTTCAGTCTTGATTTTCTATTTCATGCTTGCAACTGCATTACCAACTTTTTTTCCTTTAGTCCTTATGTAAAGATTTCCTTTCATATAAAACTGACTCCACACTCTTTTTTTCTTTTTTTTTGAGACAGTCTCACTATGTCACCCTCAGTAGAGTGCCTTTGCATCACAGTTCACAGCAACCTCAAACTCTTGGACTTAAACAATTCTCTTGCCTCAGCCTCCGGAGTAGCTGGGACCACAGGCGCCCGCCACAACGCCCAGCTGTTTTTTATTGCAGTTGTCATTATTGTTTGGCAGGCCGGGACTGGATTCAAACCCGCCAGCTTCAGTGTATCTGGCTGGAACCCTAGCTGCTGAGCTACAGGAGCTGAGACACCTCCACTTATTCTTATATAATCTCTATTCAAATAATTCTTGATGTATGCTAGAGAAATACTTTCTTCAAATCAGGGGTTCTTCAAATGCACACACATGCAATGCTTTGAATAGAGACTTTGAGGGGTCTGTGGACCGCTCAAAGCCCATCTGGTATGGAATTGGCCAGTAAGGCAACAAAAGTCATCTCAGAAATTCAGTCTCTATTGCAGTCTGTAGGTAGGAACATCAACACACACAAGTATTTCTAGTTGTAAGGGTCTCTTTCACCTTCACTGAAGATAGCCAGACTCGGGAAAGCCGGGCCTCCTTACCACAGAGCCGGTGAAGGGACTTCTCGGAGTAGGTGTCCCGGTCACAGCCTTTGCCGATGTGGCTGGTCTCCAGCTCCACCGTGGCCCGCACGGAGGCGACCGGCTCGTCGCAGGTCTCCAGATGGATATTTGGGAAGACAGCTAAGGCGCCTGTCCCAGGCTCGTACTCGATCCTGTTGTTCCATCCTGTGTTGGGCCACCATTCAGCAAGGAAGGAAACAAGGAGACTCACACGTTAGGCTTCTGTGGTGCATCAGTTTTAAGAACAGCTGTGAGCACAGAAGAGCGACAACGCTCACCTTGCCACCCGGGGGTGCAGGTGGGCTTAACGCTAATCTTCACCAAAACATCTTCCGCCGCTCTTTTCTTCCCACAATCATAGGCGGTGACGGTCAGCTTATACTGGTGTTCCTTCCCATAGTTCAACTTCTCTGTGTTTTTTATATAACCTTACAGAGGAAAAACACAGCAGTGAGAACTGAAAAACACACTGCTCTTACTGTTGTCTGAGAAACACAGAATACACGTGCTTCCAACCCTGTGAGTACTGACCCAGAAATAAATCCCCACTTGAGATACTTAACACTTGACCTGTCTCACCTGAGCCTGAACACACACTAAATCCACCCGGAAGTGTTTAAATAAAAGGGATGAGTCTACACGATTCAGCCTCCAATTATTCTTTCAGTTGTCTATTTGGCTTTTTACATTAACTTTAAGATTTAACAATTTACATACATAGCTGAGATCAAAATGACAAAATAATTCAAATATTTCAAATATTAAATATAAGTCAAGCTGCATTAAATACTTCTTGCTAAAAGATGTACTTTGTTAAAAAGAGAGAACAAAGGGGAGAGAGAGATGTTTGACCCTACCTACAGGAGCCTGCAATGTCCATGATTCCACCAGCCAAGGTTCTGGACTGGGCATTAAGTAACAACAGAGGCATCACCTATAATGAAGCTCTAAGCTGGCTGAGCGCCTGTGGCTCAATGGGCTAAGGCGCCAGCCACGTACACCTGAGCTGACGGGTTCAAATCCAGCCCGGACCCGCCAAACAACAATGATGGCTGCAACCAAAAAATGGCTGGGCCTTGTTGAGGGTGCCTGTAGTCCCAGCTATGTGGGAGGCGAAGGCAAAAGACTCGCTTGAGCCCAGGAATTGGAGGTTGCTGTGAGATGTGATGTCACCGCACTACTCTATCCAGGGTGACAGCTTGAGGCTCTGTCTCCAAAAAAAAAAAAAGAAGCTCTAAGCTCAGAAAGAAGTTTTAGGCTAGAGGGAGTTACTTCTGCTCCCTGGCAGAGGTGATAAGGTGTGAACCCAGATTCACATTTACTGAGGAATAGAAAACAAGCCTAACTAAAGGTCTCATTCAGATGCATGCGGCTGGAAAGGTGAGAAGATTTTAAAAATATATAAAAACATGCTGGTGGGGGGATTTATTTGATTTTAGTAGGAAAGGAAAAAAGTAGACAGCCAATAAGAGACACACTGTTTCTGGCTTCAGAGAAGCTGCCATCGGGGGACTGAGGGAAGACACCAATGCAGAGCAAACGTGTGTCCACGCTATGAAGCTCTGACTCGGCACAGAACTGGGGTTTACAGCAGGCAGGGTAAGGAGGGAGGGTCTGCCCCGAGGCTGCTCGTCTTGTCCACAGAAACCCGCCCCTCTGCCCTCACCGTCCTTGTCGATAATGAACGGCACGTCTGGGGTGACAATCTCGTAGCTGCAGATCTGGCTGAACTGTGGGGAGCAGTCTGCATCCACAGCCTCCACCCGCAGGATGCTGTCCGACTGCTTCCCCTCGGTAACCGTGGCTTTGTAGGACTTCTCCTTGAACACGGGTGCATACTCATTCACATCGTTCACCTGGATATGAACAGTTGCTCTAGAGGAAGGGGGAAAAAGAGATCGTTTTGTTTTTGTTGTGTTTTGTTTTTTTACCCGAAGGATACCAATTGTACCTGTTTTTAAACTTCCTTTCTCTGATACACTGCTTCGTGAAATTTATATGATAAAGACAAATTAGGCTTGGCGCCCATAGCTCAGTGAGTAGGGCACCAGCCACATACACAAAGACTGGTGGGTTCCAGCCCAACCCAGGCCTGCCAAACAACAATGACAACTGCAACCAAAACATAGCTGGGCATTGTGGTGAGCGCCTGTAGTCCCAGCTACTTGGGAGGCTGAGGCAAGAGAATCACTTAAGCCCAAGAGTTGGTGGTTGCTGTGAGCTGTGACGCCACAGCACTCTGAGGGCAACATAGTGAGACTCTGTCTAAAAAAAGTTAAACCAAACTATTCATTGTTCTTAATTTAGCAGAGAACAAGAGAAAGTCAAAATAAGGATTTGGATCGTTTCCTTCATATCCTAAAAATAAGGCAAAAAAGCAATAATTTAAAGTGGAAGAGACTTAGTCTTGGACAATATGAAACAGGACACCCCGTGGGGGGGGGACTACATCAGACACCCATTTGCTCTCTATTATTAAGTACTGTATATTTTGTTGCAAAATCCTTAGAGCCAAAGGAAGAAGGGTTACATTAGAAATGAGAGACAGCACAGAGAGGTTTGATTATGAGCGTTAAAATAAATTCTTTCCCACTTCTAAGGCAGTGATTTCCAACCGGTATATTGTGAGAGGATCTTACCTGTGCCTCAAAAACTTTTAAAGGTCATTAAATTATTTTCAAAAGAAGTTCAAAGCACAGTAAGTATAAATATATATATATATATATATTTTTTACTCTTTTGTTGATCAACATAATTTAAATGTGTTGTGGAAGTTTAACTATAGGTTCAAGTACACCATAAGATAAAAAAGGTTGAAGGAGGGCAGTGCCTGTGGCTCAGTGAGTAGGGCGCTGGCCCCACATACCAAGGGTGGCGGGTTCAAACCCGGCCCTGGCCGAACTGCAACAAAAAAATAGCCAGGCGTGTGGTGGGCACCTGTAGTCCCAGTTACTCAGGAGGCTGAGACAAGAGAATGGCCTAAGCCCAGGAGCTGGAGGTTGCTGTGAGTCATGAAGCCATGGCACTCGACCAAGGGCGACAAAGTGAGACTCTGTCTCTAAAAAGGAAAAAGCCTGAAGGAACAGGACAGAGAGGGTACCACCCAGTACTAACTCAACAAATGAAAGACCTCAGAAGGAGCAACACCTCCAACCACCCCAGTGCAGTTATCAAAGAAAATTAAGGTGTCATCACACCAGGCTACAAACAAAGAAAATTGCAGGTTTCAAGGACTACTGATCAGGGCACATTTCTCACTCAGACAAGGTCTTTGGTCAAAATACGACCTTTTTCAAGGAAAATGATAAGCTCACACTGTGTAAGATGGGTGATTCCCTGGCGTCTGGCACCCCGGTGCTCACCAAGAGCGTCCTCATCTCATGGCCTCGGTCTGACCCTCACGATGGCCATGTGGTACCATCTTGCCTACATGCGCCCCTCTTTCCTAGTACATCTACAAAGTAGAAACTGAGACTCAACAAAATTAAATTTGCCTGATGTGGGAGGGCTCGTGAGAGGTACAGAAAGACTAGAACTCGAAGTCTACGCCTTATCTGAAGTCTTGTCCTTATACCAGGAGTTCTAGACCAGCAGAGCAGTCAGGCACCCACAGCTGTGGTGATCAGCAGCTCACTCCCCCCAAGCAATGATTCATCTCATGCCCTTAGGATTCAAAGGAAAAGATAAACATGACAAAATAATCTTCCTCAGGAAAAAGTAGCTTTTTTTTTTTTTTGAGACAGAGCCTCAAGCTGTCTCACCCTGGATAGAGTGCCATGGCATCACAACTCATAGCAACCTCCAATTCCTGGGCTCAAGCGAGTCTTCTGCCTCCGCCTCCCAAGTAGCTGGGACTACAGGCGCCCGCCACAACACCCGGCCATTTTTTGGTTGCAGCTGTTATTGTTGTTTGAAGGCCAGGGCTGGATTCAAACCTGCCAGCTCAGGTGTACGTGGCTGGCACCTTAGCCCGTTGAGCCACAGGTGCCAAGCCTTTTTAAAATTTTTTTGCTTTCAATTGTCTTAGTTTGAAGTTTTTTTAAAATTTTTTTTTCTTGCTTAAGTGATTCTTTTGCCTCAGCCTCCCAAGTAGCTGCGACTACAGGTGCCTGCCATATCACCCAGCTATTTTTTTTGGTAGAGACGGGGTCTCACTCTGGCTCAGGCTAATCTCGAACCTCTGAGCTCGGGGTAATCTACCCGCCTCGGCCTCCCAGAGTGCTAGGATTACAAGCTCGAGCCACTGTGCCCAGACAAAAGTGGCCTTTCTAAATTTTTAATGCAGGGTCTTAGTTTCTTTTCTTTTTTCACTAAAATGTTTTAGCAACATTAAGTAATTGCCACTTCTTTAAAACATTTTTCTGGCTATAAAAATTTGTTATTTAAACAGTTTGGCAGGCTCGGCGCCTGTGGCTCAACGGGCTAAGGCGCCAGCCACGTACACCTGAGCTGGCGGGTTCGAATCCAGCCCGGGCCCGCCAAACAACAATGATGGCTGCGACCAAAAAATGGCCAGGCGTTGTGGTGGGCGCCTGTAGTCCCAGCTACTTGGGAGGCGGAGGCAGGAGACTCGCTTGAGTCCAGGAATTGGAGGTTGCTGTGAGCTGTAATGCTATGGCACTCTATCCAGGGTGACAGCTTGAGGCTTTGTTTCAAAAAATAAACAAATAAATAAATAAATATTTATAAAATAAAAAATAAAAAAAACAGTTTGGCAAATAAAGTATAGGAAAGAAAATAAAATGACTCAAACTCACCTCCCAGTGATAACCATTGTTAGCTGAAATTTTGTTGAATTTTCTTCTATTTTTTTCTTTTTTTGTAGAGATAAGAGTCTCACTTTATCGCCCTCGGTAGAGGGCCGTGGCATCCCACAGCTCACAGCAACCTCCAACTCCTGGGCTTAGGCGATTCTCTTGCCTCAGCCTCCCAAGTAGCTGGGACTTTCTGTTTTGCAGTTCGGCCGAGGCCGGGTTTGAACCCGCCACCCTTGGTATATGGGGCCAGCACCCTACTTGATGAGCCACATGCGCCGCCCCTAAGTATGTTTTCAGGGCTTTACTTTCTTTAATGGAGTATTTGGTGGGATGAAATTATTCACTCATAGGTGTTTATTCAAAACCTATGTGACAGGCTCAGACAAGCAGCTGTACCCAGGGGTGGACTGACAGTCAGACATGACTCCTGCCCTCAAAGAGTATCCAGTCTAATGTGGACCCTTGAGAACTAACTAAAGTCCTGGGACAAGGCAAGAGCCCCAGCACTTTGTTCACATGCACACACGGTCACTTAGCTATTTTCACTCTTTGTCCAGCTTGCTTACTTATGAGACTTTTTCACGTTGGTGCCATCGGGTCCCTTCCCACAGTCATAGGCCTGGATGGTGAATGAGTAGTCTTTCTGCAGCTCACAGTCCAGTTTCTCTTTGGAGCGAATCACGCCCTCACCAGTGGACTTATCCACCACCACTGCATCAAAGGGGACATTCTGCCCATGAATTTTAAATCCACAAATCTCACCTGGGGAGTCAAAGCACAGCAGGTTAGAATTCCTGCCACACCAACCTCCTGCGCCTCGCCCCCCTCCCCCATCTCTCCGTCCCCAGAGAAAAGAAATGACAACAATTTGGCAGCCAGGGGTTTGGAGGGTCTGTGGACAAAGCAGGGGGCACGGTGCTTTAACACGGGGAAGTTCTGGGGCTTTAGTAAAAAGAAGCATATTCTGGTTTTCCAAGCAACTTGTTTACTTTGCATCCATTCATGCAGGGATACAAAAGAGAGAAGATACAGACAGGCATTCCACAGGAGCACTTAGGACAGCTCGAGGGTAAAACAGCCAGGGCCTGAGGACACCAGCGCTGCCCCAGCCACTGGGAGGGCCAGGCCGAGACTTTGATTTGGACCAGAGAGAAGCTAAAATATGCAGTTAAGTGTTGAGAGAGGAAGCAGCGTGAGATATATAGGATCAGCACCGTAATTACAGAAATTCTGTCACAAAAAAAAAAAAAGAAAAAGAAAAAAAAAATCAAACAAGTCTTCCTGTGCAATAAGCCTGGCTAAAATTAGGGAATCAAAACAAACTACTGAATGAGACAGGTAGAAATACCAACTTCAGGCATCCATTTCAACAGCTATCGGCATGATTAAGACAGTTTATATCACGGGGAGGGATCTGCTGGACTTGGCTTTGTTTCGGCCTTTAATCTATCAAACCTGAAAAAGACGCCAGCCTGGGAACCTAATGACATCGAAACTGGCTCATGATCTTGACGAGGAGTTAAAAATCTACCTACTCTTGCCCATGGGAGAACATTTATAAATTTTCTGATGTTTACGTAAAACTTTGCAATATGTACTTCACATAAAAATGAGACTGAACTCTTCCACAATTCCAACATAAAATTGTTATGAAGCAAATCTCTGAAGTCTCGAAAGTTCGATTAAATAAAAATGTATGTGATTATCCACACAGTTCAAATGGATGTCTGATTTCCAGATATTTCTAACCAAGGGTCTCGTTACGTACAATTTCCATTACTATATTTTAAAATAGAAACAAAGTAGGAGAATAAATAGGGATTAAAGAGCATGACAGCTTTCTTCTGTTTAAGGGCTGATTCCCAATTTTATAAACAAAAGTTAGTGGGTTAATACTCATAAGAGGGATAGAAAGAACCCTTTATCACCTTCTTTGGTGACTGTCACCTCAAAACTCTCTAAAGGGAGAAAAGATAAACCCATGTCAGTAATACAGGAAAGAATGAAGGTGGAATAATAAGGAAAAAAGTCAAAGATGCACATATTACACAGAAAAGTTTGACATATCATTTAATAATGAGCTCAGTAGCCAGCTACTAGGATTGCTACAGTGAAACTGGACCCTCAGTAACAAAATGTCACTTTGAATCCCACTTACCCCGAACAACTGCATAATTCTGAAATTATATTAACTTAAGGATAAAATGTTGCTACGATGTTTCTCATTAGGATTTTTCATTTAATGAATGCTTTGATTGACAAAAATTAGTAAGCAAACCTATCTTACAGTTTTCAGATTTTCATTTAAAAACTAAATTCTCTCAGCTCAATTCTGGTAACATATACCTCATCGTTAGATTTAATGGGGAAAAAAATTTGGAGCAAAAGGTTTTAACCCTTCGTTCTTGCACTGGATACATAACAACGTTTTGTTTTGTTTTTTCCGCAGTTTTTGGCTAGGGCAGGGTTTGAACCCACCACCTCTGGTATATGGGACCGGTGTCCTACTCCTTTGAGCCACAGGCACCGCCCCATAACAATGTTTTTCTAACTTAAAGTACCCAACGAAGCAGCAAATACAAACCCCTCTGCCAACAGAATATGTGCTTGAATGTGGATGGAAACTGGATTTAAAAACTGACAGTGATGCTGCCATGACCACCGTTTTTATTACATGAAAACTTTGTTCCCACAGTCTACATCACTATACCCGGTCAGCACGGTGGTAGGGCCTGCCTACCACGCCGCCTATCACAGAGGGGTGAAATCCTGAGTGGGTCAGTCCGGCTGCCCCTCCACACTCAGCACATACTCCCTGCTGGTACCATCACGCCCCCAAAGGTGAAGCAGCCTTGAGATGAGCTCCCTTGCTTTTATGAAAGGTTGTACCCTAAACAGTGTCGTCTCCTTCTTCTTGTTTTTAAAGATTTTAAAGACAGGATCACATGGGATGCGGTTTTTGTGACTTGCTTTCCCCTGGCAGCCCTGTCCACCTAAGATTCCTTGTCCTTACTGACGGATGCAGCTGTAGTTTATTCATTGTACACTACTACCTACTCGTGAGAATCCTATTAGGACTCTGTCTAGCACAAAGAGAGCACTCTGCAAATGTCTGCTATTGCTTACTCATTTTCCACTGTGTGAAAATGCCCTAATTCCTTTGCTCTGCTGTCTCTGAACCAGGCTGCAACAACCGTGCCTCCTGCGGCACGAACAGGCACTGGCAGCCACATGGGCTATTCGAATGAAAGCTCAACAGCACGTTTAGATTAAACGGTATTAAACATCCACTGGCCACATTTCAAGTGCTCAGTGGCCACACATAGCTGGTAACTGCTGTGAGGATTTTGTGGAGGCAGAGAGCTCCCACCACCGTCCCAAGTTCTGCAGGATGGCGCTGCCTGGGAGCCAGGTCTCCCAGCTGTGGTTTCCAGGCATAGCTGACCTGTCCCTGTTGTAGAACGGCCCACGTGCTAAAATTGGTTTTTACCTTTTTAAATGGCATTTCATAACATGAGAAAATTATATTAGATGCAAATATCAGTGTTCATGAATATCATATGATTAGAACAGATATGCTTATTAGTTTAATGTAGACATGTGGCTGCCTTCACGCTGCACTGGCAGAGTTCACCACAGTCACATCACTGCCAAAGAGACTCTGTGGGTATAAAGCCAAAAATACTCCCTACCTGGCCCTTTACAGAGAAGGTTTGTCGATCTCTGCCCCAACCTGTGATTACAAGTGCCAGGTACCAGACATGTCGAATTGCTTTCCAGGATGTGCTAATTCATTACGTTGTGTTTTCTGGACATACATGTAAAAATAATTTAGGTTGCCCAGCTTTAATCCAGAGAAAATGTCTGTTTTTGACCTGCTCTGAAGAGAAGTAGCAAGGCAGTCCCACAGCACCTTGGGACTGCTGGCGCCAACCACAGTGTGCTTTCCTAACAGACCGCCACACAGTAAGTGCAGACTTAAGACCCCCAGGACAACGCATGCAGCCCGGGAAATGCTGCCAACCCAGTGCACTGCTAAATAAGGAGCCACAGACACATTTGGGAGACAATTTCTGACCTACTATGAGATTACCAGGAATGAACTGCTTGCACAAGGGCACCACAGCATCTCAGGAATTTTAAAAACTAGTCAAATGCAGTGTGCATGTATAGAATAAGGAATTAGATCAGTAACTGACCATGGACAATCAAGGTAACTGACTGCACCTCCATACCTGTTTCCACATGAGATTTCAGGTGTCTGAGTAGACTGGAGAAAACTCGAAAGCAAACTGTGTGACTATCTGCAAGTTCAGATACAGACCGGGGGTAGGGGGTGGGGGAATAAAGGCCCCACAAAGGAGCCAGGAGGCCCCTCTGCCGCTGAGCACTGGGAGGGCAGCTCTTCCTCCAGGTGAGAAGGAAGCGGCCGGAGCGTTTTGAGCAGTAAAGAGATGAGTGTGTATTATATTCTAAAAGGACCCATCTGCCTGGTTTGCTGAAAGTAAGCCTGGCAGAGGGCAAAAATGGTTATTGGAGTAATCCTGGTGAGAAACGGTGAAGGCCAGAACCAGGAGGTGGAGGTGGTCAGACTCAGGGTGTGCTCCAAAACCAAGGGTGACACTGTCCCCATCAGGTTGTGAGCAAGGACCAGCAAGGTGAAGTTATCCTGTACTGACACAGGAGAGACGGCCTTAGCCTTGCAGGGAGGACAGGAAATGAGCACCTCAGCTTTGAACATGGGTCTTTGCTGGGGGAAATATATATTCTACTATCTTGAATAGTATCTACAAGGTATGACTATCAAATACGAGAATATTCATTTAAAAACTTGTGTATTCTCAGGCTATTCTCCAAAAGACTAGATCTGATTTATAAGAAAAGCAAAAATGTGTAACTGTAGCCCTTCCACGTGGCCTTACCTGTTTCAAGTATTTAAATCGGCTACTTTAACGGGTTCCACCAACAGGATTTGGTGCCTCAAATCCACTGGTATCTACTAAGTTGCTCATCACACTGTGCCCTTTAATGTAGTGACTTAAAAACCATGTGGCCAGGTCATAGGCTAATGGGGCAAGGGCAGCACAGCAAGGGCTCAGCACCCAGGCAGGCCTGGGCCTCCTGCACCAGCTTCTCGGCTGTGCAGGGCAGGGCTGAGCCCACTAAGCCACCTGCAGAACCAGCGGGGTGCCCACTCCGTGGGGCCACCTGCTCATTTGACCTACAACCCTCATTTTAATGAGGAAGACGGATCTGACCAGGAAGAGGCTGGGGGAGTAAACAAGTTACAGGGTGTCAGATGTTACAGCACAAGGGCTGTTAGGAAGCAGTGTCGGCAGGAAACGCTGAGGAGATTTTCAGGAAAGTGGACAGGACTTTGTAACCAAATGGATAGAGAAAGTGACAGTCTGGACTGGCTCCCTGGTCTCTGGCTGATGGAGTCATTCTCCGAACTCAGGTACAGAGAAAGAGGACAGTGCGTGGGAGAAAGGCAATGTGCTCAGTGTCTGTCTCGGCTCTCCCTGGGGACTTGATTGGTGGAGCATTGTGAAGTGAACCCAAGACATTACATTGTTCCACACATAAATATAGTTGTCCTTCTGTATCTGTGGGGGGTGGGATTGCTTCCAGGACTTCTCCAGAATACTAAAAGCTGAGGCTGTTCAAGTCTCGGATATAAAACGGTGTATTTGCATATAACCTATGCACAGCTCTGGCAAATCACCATTAAATCATCTTTAATTACAATACAATGTGAATGCTATGTAAATGGTTGTTAAACAGGCTGAGTATCCCTCATTTGAATTGCCTGGGAACAGAAATATTTCAGATTTCAAATTGTTTTCTGGTTTGGGGATATCTGCATATACGTGAGCGATATCTAGGGTACCCGAGTCTAAACATGAAATTCATTATGCTTTATATACTATTTCTTATAATTTTTGCATCAAATAAAAAGTCTTAACCGCATTTTGACTATGACCCATCATATGAGGTCGGGTGTGCAATTTCCCACTTGTCATGACAGTGCCCGAAAAGTTTCAGATTTTGGAATGTTTTGGATTTCAAATTTTTTCTTTTTTTTAAAAAAAGGACCGAGTCTCACTCGTTGCCCAGCCTCAAGTGTTGTGAGTCAGCCTAGTTCACAGCAACCTTAAACTCCTAGGTTCAAATGATCCTCCTGAATAGCTGGGACTACAGGCACCTGCCACAACACCTGGCTAGTTTTTCTATCTTTTTCCAGGGGAGACGGGGTTTTGGTCTTGCTCAGGCTGGTCTCCAACTCCTGAACTCAAGCAATCCTCCCACCTTGGCCTCCCAGAGTGCTAGGATTATAGGCATAAGCTGCTGTGCCTGGCTGGATTTCGGATTTTAGGATTAGTGATGCTCAATCTGTACTGTATTATTTAGGAAATAATGACAAGGAAATAAAATTTCTGTACACATTCAGGACAGATACACCTTTTTATTTATTTATTTATTTTTGAGACAGAGCCTCAAGCTGTCACCTTGGTTAGAGTGCCGTGGCACCACAGCTCACAGCAACCTCCAACTCCTGGGCTTAAGCGATTCTCTTGCCTCAGCCTCCCAACTAGCTGAGACTACAGGCGCTGGCCACAACGCTCGGCTATTTTTTGGTTGTAGTTGTCATTGTTGTTTGGGAGGCCCAGGCTGGATTCGAACCTACTGGATCTGGTGTATGTGGCTGTTGCCTTAGCCGCTTGAGCTACAGGTGCCGAGCCTTTGCTTTTTTTTTAAAGACAGAGTCTCAGTATGTCGCCCAGGCTGCAGTAGGGTGGCGTGATCACAGCTCACTACGGCCTCACACACCTAGGCTTGCATGATCCTCTCTCCTCATTCTCCCAAAGTGATGGGATTATAAATTTAAACCACCACGTCCAGCCCCATCTTTTTATCTTCAAATTATTTTCGATCCTAGCTTGGTTGAATCCAGGGATTAGGAACTCACAGATACAGAGGGCTGACTTTTGTTTAAAATAACTACAGTAACGTTATCAAGGCCAGCAAAATCAACAATAATTCCGTAGGGCGGTGCCTGTGGCTCAGTGAGTAGGGCGCTGGCCCCATATACCGAAGGTGGTGGGTTCAAACCTGGCCTCGGCCAAACTGCAAAACAGAAAAATAGCCGGGCATCATGGCGGGTGCCTGTAGTCCCAGCTGATCAGAGCCCAGGAGTTGGAGTTTGCTGTGAGCTGTGTGCCGCCACGGCACTCTACCAAGGGTGATAAAGTGAGACTCTGTCTCTACAAACAAACAAACAAACAGTAATTCCTTAGATATTTCCATAATGAGTATCCTGCTGCCTCTGAAACTTACACTCAACTTAAATCTTCCTCCCCCCAAACCAGAGACCAATTTCTGTCAATGACACTCCAATCTCCCAGGAGCCAATTTTTTAAACTTTAAAATTGTCACTGACTTCTCCTTCACTGTGTGTACCGTCCACAGCAGTGACAGGCACGGCATGGCAGGAACGCCCCACCCCAGCTGCCCTAAACTTAGCCTCGCCTCACCACACACCTCACACTCCCCAGGGACGGACTGCTCAGAATCGCTCCTCACACTGTTTCCTTTTTGCCAGACTCCGTGCAAGGCTGTGCTGGAGAATCTACATCAAACCCCGTTTTCATCGTGCTGAAAATGCCCTGCCAGGCTTCTCAGAAGACCTCTAGCTAAGCCAGCTGGAATAGGACAAATCTTTCCCCCAGTCTCTTTCCCCCCACCTCATTCCCCTGAGATTGTCTAAAACAGAAAGAACTTGGCTCGGTGCCTGTGGCTCAACAGGCTAAGGCACCAGCCACGTACACCCGAGCTGGCCGGTTCGAATCCAGCCTGGCCCGCCAAACAACAATGACGCTGTAACCAAAAAATGGCTGGGCGTTGTGGCGGGCGCCTGTGGTCCCAGCTACTTGGGAGGCGGAAGCAGGAGACTCGCTTGAGTCCAGGAATTGGAGGTTGCTGTGAGCTGTGATACCACAGCACTCTATCCAGGGTGACAGCTTGAGGTTCTGTCCCCACCCCCCCAAAAAAAAACCAGAAAGAACTTTACTGAAGAATTTTTTTTTTTTTGAGACAGAGTCTCACACCATCACCCTGGGTAGAGTGCTGTGGCATCAGCCTCCTAGGGTGCTAGGATTATATAGGTTTGAGCCACCGTACCCAGCCCTGAAGAAATTTTTTTTTTTCTGTAGAGACAAGGTCCTTGGTAGAGTGTCATGGCATCACACAGCTCACAGCAACCTCCAACTCCTGGGCTTAGGCAATTCTCCTGCCTCAGCCTCCCGAGTAGCTGGGACTACAGGCGCCTGCTACAATGCCTGGCTATTTTTTTGTTGCAGTTTGGCTGGGGCCGGAATTGAACCTGCCACCCTCAGTATATGGGGCCGGCGCCCTACTCACTGAGCCATAGGCGCCACCCCCTGAAGAAATTTTTTAAGGCAAAATATAAAAATATAAAAACCAGATGAATCCAACAAAGTCCATGTCTGAGATATCCGAAGTCATGCCCGGGGTTCCCAGCTGACAGCACTTGGTCTTCACTTCCCTCCTCCGGGCCTTCAAGAAGCCTCTGCTTCAGGCTGGCCCTGCTGGTCTTTCAAAGTCGTCGTCCTACTCTGAGGGTGGCCTCTCCTGCAAGTCTGCCCGGCTCTCAGGGGGTCCTGTCCTTGTATCACAAGTGGTTCCTTCTCTCCTTATGGCAGTCGCTAGTGCGGCCTCGGACAGTTGTCTCTGGTTGCAAGCAACAGAAATCCATTGTAGTTAACTTGGGAAAACAGCCCTTACCGGAAAGCTACTGGAACTCATGGAATTAACTGCAGGCCAAAGAAAGGGATATGAAAACAGATAGATACCAAGGTATTTCCAGAGACCAGGAAACAGGAATCACAACAGTCCTGTGGCAAAACAACCTGTTCAGATAGCATGGAACTGTGACTATTCTTAGCATCTTTGTCACTCTGCTCAACATTCAAGTTCCAAAGAGAAAGCATCCATTCAGCTGAGCTTGGGCTGTGCACACACTTGGCTGGGGGTGGTGGGGTAATGGGTTATGGACTTACCATCTATACCCAGTGAGGAAGAGATCAGGGGGCTATTAAAGAAAAACAGACAATTGCTGAACAACATGTATGCCCCTCTTCAATGTCCCTGCAAATCCAACCATCTGACCCATTTCTCACCGCTCTGCCTGACCTTGGTGCCCACACTTACCAGCTGGGGATTGATCTTGATAAATAGACTGACTCACATTTTTGTGAAATTTGGCTTCCTTGCTTGCTAGTCCAGGCCAGTTTGTGGGACAAGCTTACATGTGGCTCTAATCAACACAGTGTTTCAGGGTACTTTTTTGGGGGGAGGAGGGTCACCTCTCATTTTGTTACCCTCGGTAGAGTGCCGTGGCATCACAGCTCACAGCAACCTCAAACTCCTGGGCTCAAGTGATCCTCTTGCCTCAGCTTCCCAGGTAGCTGGGACTACAGGCATATGCCATAATACCTGGCTAGTTTTTCCACTTTTAGGAGAGACAGGGTCTCACTCTTGCTCAAGCTGATCTCAAACTCCTGAGCTCAAGCAATCCACCTGCCTCAGCCTCCCAGAGTGCTAGAATTACAGGCGTGAGCTACTATGCTTGACCTGAAATTTCTTTTAGATTCTATTCATATCATTATTATTCAATCAATCTTACAAAACATCCACACTTAATCTAGTAAGGCAGGAAAAAGAGTGCCAGAATAGAACCAGCTACCTAAAGGGAAGGGCTTTTAAGAGGGAGAGGGGCGGGCAGGGAAACACCCAGCCTTCTAACACAGGTAAAATAGAAAGTGTCATTTTCAAAGCAGCAGCACTGGGGCCCAGACAAAAGGCTCAAACTTTTAACTCTTCATTAAATGCATAAAATGTAAAGTATGTTTTATTACTCATGTCTACTCAGACTTTTAGCAGATTAATAGGAAAAGAAGTAGAGTAAGAAATTGAGTCATTCAAATTTCCTAAAATACTTGACAAGTATCAAGACTTTGTCCCCTTGGTTTACCCCAAGAAGACAACAATCTGAGCTACTCTCTCTGTTTAACAGGAATGTCTGACTGGTGACGACTTACACAGCACTTCGGTGACTAAGCTTCCAACATTACACATGTATTTATTTCAGAGCTTTTGACAAGCAAACTCCAGTGGTTCCCCCCACACACATCTTGTAATAATAAGACTGAAACAGAATGTTTCACGCATTGAACCTAAGAATCCAGGCTGGAGACAGACTGCTCCGGAGGTCTATCACTTCTGAGTACGGTCTTAGGCAAACCCACTCGCTTCTCCTACACATATTTATGGGGCTTCAATGTGTCCTAGGTGCTGACGCAGGTACTAGGGATAAAATGGATAATCGGCTGGTCTCTCCTACAGACACACTCTCAGCCTGGTCCTCACTGGAAAACCGGAACAGTAACAGTGTCTACTGTTGAGAAGCAGCAAACAAAGTCACCCATACGAGGTAACCCCTGCCACTCCGTACGGCCCCACTGCTGCCACCACCACAATCCTCTTCCACATCGTGATGCTCAATTAAATTCAACGTCACTAACAAAACCAAGCTAAGATCAAAATAAAGGTTCAGATCTGGTCTCTCTCTTACCCCCAAAATATGTAAGAACCTCTATGAGGGAATGAGATGCTATGAAGACTTTAGTGGAAAGATGGGAAAACATTTCTCATGGAATGTTAAGGGAAAATATATTCTTAAAAAATGTTTTTAACTGGGGTGGTGCCTGTGGCTCAGTAATAAGCAGGGCGCCAGCCCCATATATCGAGGGTAGCGGGTTCAAACCCGACCCTGGCCAAACTGCAACAACAACAAAAAAATATCCAGGCACTTGTGGCGGGCGCCTGTAGTCCCAGCTACTCGGGAGGCTGAGGCAAGGGAATCGCCTAAGCCCAGGAGCTGGAGGTGGCTGTGAGCTGTGTGATGCCATGGCACTCTATCAAGGGTGATAAAGTGAGACTCTGTCTCTACAAAAAAAAAAAAAAAGATGCTGTTAACGACAGCAGTGGTAAATCACAGCTCACAGCAACCTCAAACTCTTGGGCTCTGTGTGTAGCACCTACAATGGACCAGGCACTGTTTTAAGCTCTTCAAATGTAAAAATAAACAGCTAATAATCCTCAAACGCTCTGAGGTATATGACATTATTATCTTTGTACCATTGATGAAACTGGGCACAGAACAGTAAATAATTTGCCCAATATACCATGGCCAGTAAGCAGCAGAGCCAGGATCCAAGCACTGGGCGGCTGGCTCTAGGGTCTGTGTCCCTGACCTACGTCATGGGGGCAGTATTCAAGGTCAGGCAGTACCACGGAGGCAGTGTCCCACGTCAGAAGGTGCCACGGGGGCAGCATTCCATGCTGGGTGGGACTGCCAGGGGTAGTGTCCCATATCAGACAGTGCCACCGCCATGGGGGAGTGTCCCATGTCAGGTGGCATCATGGGGACAGTGGTTCACATCCAGTGGAACCACAGGGACAGTGTTTCAGTATGGATGATGCTGAATCAGCAGAAGAGGAAGGAAAGGGGGGTGACATGGTGGCTGGGAAGGTGCTCCCTTCCCTGCCATGCAGCTCCTCGCTCCAGCAAAGGGACCTGGACCCACCACGCTTCAGTCAAGAGTATCAACTCCATTCCTAGTTGTACACCCAAAAGAACGGAGACTTACGTCCACACAAAGACCTGGACACGAATGTTCCCGGCAGCATTATTCCTAACAGCTAAAAGCAGAAGCAATGCAAACGTACATTGGTGGATGAGTGGACAAACAGAAGGTGCTTCCTGCATATGATGGAATATTATCCAGGGCTAAAAAGGAATGAAGGGCTTGAAGATGCCACAACATGGGCAAACTCTTAAGTTACCATGCTTTAAGTGAAAGACGCCAGTCACAAAAAGCCACAAATTGCATTTATATGGAACATCCAGAAGAGGCAAATCCGTAGCAGGTGCCAAGGGCTGGGGGTGCAGGAAACTGAGGAATGTTGCCACCTGGAGCAAGGGTTTCTTCGTGGGGCGATGCAAATTGTGGAATTAGACAGAAGTTGACAGCTACGTAGTTTGGTGAATATATGAAAAACTGGTGAACTGTTCACTCTAAGAGGAAGATTTTTATGGTATGTGAATTATATCTTCAAGAAAAAGGAAAGAAATAAGGATTATAAGAATAATTGTGCCTGACCCTACCCCACCCCGTGAAAACCTCCAGGAACAATACTGACGTAACTGTTGTGGCGATCCAATCGTCACCACCATCACCATCATGGGTTGAATTTAAATTGCTTCCTTCTGGGCTGGGCGTGGTGGCTCACTCCTGTAATCCCAGCACTCTGGGAGGCCCAAGCGGTGGATGGCTTGAGTTCAAGAGTTGGGAGACCAGCCTGAGCAAGACGAAGACCCCATCTCTAAAAATTGTGGGCGCCTGTAGTCCCAGCTACTCGGGAGGCTGAGGCAAGAGAATCTCTAGAACCCAAGAGTTTGAGGTTGCTGTGAGCTGTGACACAACAGCACTCTACCGAGGGTGACAAAATGAGACTCTCACTGAAAAAACAAACAAACAAACAAACAAAAACAATAAATAAATAAATGCTTCTTTTTACAGTTAGCAAAATAAAAGCATTAAGTGATCTTGCATGGATATGACTTCTGCCTTGAGAGTTAACACTTGTGGTACATTTCATGTTCCACTCCCTGTAATTTTCTGCAGTTACAAACGCAGTTATGGCTTCATGGCAAGAAGCCATCCTGCCTGTGTGACCCAGAGCAAATAATTTAACTGCTCTGTGCCTTGCTTCCTCTCTGTAAAATGGGAGTAGCTGAAAGCACATTTGCCTCTTTAGGCTGCTGTGCGTTACACGGAGATTCATATTTGTCGAGCACTCAGAGCAGTGCCTGGAACATTGAGATCAGTGGTTCTCAACCTTCCTAATGATGTGACCCTTTAATACAGTTCCTCATGTTGTGGTGACCCCCAAACATAAAATTATTTTTGTTGCTACTTCATAACTGTAATTTTGCTACTGTTGTGAATTGTTATGTAAAAATCTGATATGCAGGATGTATTTAGGTGACCCCTGTGAAAGGGTCGCTCAACTCCCAAAGGGGTCGCGACCCACAGGTTGAGCACCGCTGTTATGGATGCTCTGTGAGCACGCACATCACTCACAGCGGCGGGACGGGACTGGGACTGCTCATAAGCAGAGTGAAGAACTCTCAACTGCAATCACTTCTGAAAATGAATGAAATGCCAGAAATGTATACAAATCCACTCAAAAGTGACCTCTATGGCACTCAATGCCACACTCACAAGGAGAGACCCTATGTGCCCAAACATGGCATGCATGAGGGGATTGGGGGGGGGGCTTGTACACAGTCACGTGCCACGTACTAATGTCTCAGTCAACCCAGAGAGCATACATCCTGCTGGTCTTGATAATTATCAGACCACACTGTTACTGTACCTCTTCTGTTTAGGTACATTCACTTACCGTTGTCTTACCGCTGTCTACATATTCACTGTGCTCACGGGCTGTACAGGACTGCAACCCAGGTGTGCAGCCAGCTGCACGTCCAGGCTTGTTTAAGTACACTCCGTGATGTCCGCAGGAGGATGGAATCTCCTAATGACACATTTCCCAGAAGGAATTCCCCTCTTGTGAGACCCATCACTGCCTGTGCATATACACAAACACTCAAAAACCTAGTTAACTGGCCGGGCGTGGTGGCTCACGTCTATAATCCCAGCACTGTGGGAGGCCGACGCGGGTGGATTTCCAGTGTTCACAGTTCGAGACCAGCATAAGCATGAGTTAGCCAGAGAAAAGACCCCGTCTCTACCACCAGGAAAGAACACCACCGGGCGTTGTGGAGAGCGCCTGTAATCCCAGCTACTTGGGAGGCAAACGGCCCGGCCCGCATCGTTACAAGGAAGGACAATGGAAAAAACAAACAAACAAACAAACAAACAAAAAAAGGAAACTAAGAAAAGTAAAAGCCAGCTGAAAATAAAAAAAAAAAAAACCCAAAAAAATTAAAAAAAAAAACAACCTAGTTAATTGGCTCAGTGCCCATAGCACAGGGGTTACGGCACTGGCCACATACGCTGAGGCTGGCAGGTTAGAACCGGGCCCGGGCCAGCTAGACAACAATGAAAACTGCAACAAAAAATAGCCGGTAATTGTGGCGGGTGCCTGTAATCCCAGCTACTTGGGAGGCTGAGGCAAGAGAATCGCTTAAGCCCAAGAGTTTGAGGTTGCTGTGAGTTGTGACGCCACGGTACTCTACCCAAGGTTACATAGTGAGACTCTGTCTCAAAAATAAAAAAAAAGAAGAAAAAAAAAAACCTAGTTAGCTGCAGAGAAGATCAATGCACAAACTGGGGAGGAAACAAAAATAAACAACCTCAGCTGCTAGACAAAGACTGTGTGTGTGTGGTCACAGAGTAATGTGTTTCCTCAGTCTAATCGGATTCCTCTCTAAAAATCTCGTAAAATTGACTGGGAGGCTCTGTCTCCACAACACAGGCACTCACGTGGCACAAGCTGGTTCTCAGGTTCCTTTTCTGAAAATGTGATGTGGCACTTGAACAGAATTAAGTACAAATTTATTTTTTAAATAGGTCTTCAGAAACAAACTCGAACTCACTTCCCTCAACTTACCACAGTAAATTTAATGTGCGGTATGTTTTATACAAGTTCATCCGATTTCTCTCATTTGTTCCTAGGCAAACAGAACACGCCTTAATATGAGAAGTTTTGATCTGGAAACATCTCATGCAAAATTGCCTCTTTAAAAGTCAACTTTATGGCCAAGCAGGTTGCTCACACTTGTAACCCTAGCACTCTGAGAGGCTGAAGAAGGTGGATCGCCTGAGCACAAGAGTTTGAGACCAGCCTCAGCAAGAGTGAAACCCCATCTCTACTAAAAATAGAAAAAGTAGCCTGGCATCCTGGTGGGCACCTGTCGTCCCAGCTAATTGGGAGGCTGAGGCAAGAGGATCACTAGAGCCCAGGAGTTTGAGGTTGCTGTGAGCTATGATGTCACAGCACTTTACCCAGGGCAACAGAGTGAGACTGTCTCATAAAAAATAAAAAAAATAAACTTTCAGATGTTAATTCCAACTCCAGGGCAAAGAAGGGCGAAACTGCACCTTCCTCTAGGAGTTAAGGACCGTTACTACAGGCCTGACGTAAAACCAGAGCAGTTCTCACTTGGGAAGCGCCACTAAGCATCTGCAGTACGCAAGGAGGCTACGATGTGACACGGTCTCCAGAGCAACCCTAGAGATCCGTCTCAACAAAGACACAGTGACAATCTCAGCAAGTAACTCAAGAATTCATCAAAGGAAGAATCTATCCAAAAGCATTCCTCCATAAAGACTGCTTTTCCAAGTTAGTGTTGTCAGGTCACTGAAATCCAGGTGACACAAGCCACGCTCGAGGTGGAATCTCTCATCCTGGCCACTCAAGGGCCAGCAGGACCCACAGCACCAGGGAGCAGGTGGAAGAGGCAGAATCTCCTCAGGTCCACCTGGACCCACCGTATCCGCGTCTGCACTTTAACACAATGCACTCCACCTGCCCTGGTCTAGGTGTTACCTGGCTACATCAAGATAAATAATATAAAGATACGATTAAATTAAATATGCTTCTCAACTGTAAAAACAGGCTTTTTTGTCAGCTTACCCCAAACTATTAAAAGGGAAACCAGTGGTACACAGGAGCCATCAACAACCTCAGCTATGGACACGTTTTCAGAAAGGCCCAGAATAATCCACGAGACATGAGAAATGCTCCCTGTCTAGTCCAGTTTTAACAAAAGTAAATAAAAACCATGCTCCTACCTGCAAAATGCAGAGGTGCATCTTTATCCAGGGCGATCAAGGGAGGATCGAGGAGCACCGTGTCGTCGTTCTCGGTAACTATGCCGTGATAGGTGGGCTCCAGCCACGGCTTGTGCTTGTTAACTGTGTGTGAAAGCAAAGAAAGGAGACAAGTTAGAATGGTTATCTCAAACTCCACTGCTTTGAAGACACATCTTCTGTTGCTATTATCATCATTAGGAGCCTGAGCCTCCCAGGCAGTCTGAATCTGGGCTGGGGGTGCTCTGGCACATCACAGAGATCTCCACTTTGCACTCAGGTTGCAGCATCCTCCCAAAATAACATTTTTTTTCCTTTTTAGAGACACAGCCTCATTCTGTTGCCCTAGGCTAGAGTGCCCTGGCATCATAGTTCACAGCAACCTCAAACTCTTGGGCTCAAGAGATCCTCCTGCCCCAGCCTCCCAAGTAGCTGGCGCTCACCCCCTACAAGCCTGGCTAATTTTTCCATTTTTGGTAGAGATGGGCGTCTCACTTTTGCTCAGGCTGGTCTCAGACTCCTGAGCTCAGGCAATCCAGTTGCCTCAGCCTCCCAGAGTGTTAGGATTACAGGAATGAGCCACCATGCCTGGTCTCCCCCAAATAACTTTTTAAACCGGCCACACTACAATATAGATAGGAAAACAGCCTGTTGTTACATAGGTAAGACAGTTTACAGGCCACTTTAAAGAAAGGACTCTAAAAACCCCATTGTTTACCAGTCTCTCATTTTAAAACACAGTCTATTAGTTCAATATGCCATTAATGGCAATATTTGGTTCTAATCTATTTTCATACTTTCAGGTTTCACTAATAAAATTACAAGCGTAATAAATAAAACTGAAGATTACTCTAATATTTGAGTCCATATTACTCCTGAGACTTAAACCAAATCAATGAATTGCCTTTATTTAACTCAACAGGAATGTGACAATATGAAGGCAGAACAAATACCAGAAAACCTGGATGATCAGTAACACAAAACGTGAATCTCTGCCCCTCTACGGGAAGGCGTACAGCCAAAAAGGGTTAATGGTTCAGGAAAAAATAATTTTATAGCTATATTCCCAGTATTCTAATTTTGTAATTCTAAATTGCTCCTGTAAACTGGCAGTAGAATGATGAGATTTGGCCAGTTCCAAAGACTGAACTTTTAAATATTTAATGAATGATATTTTTAATATTTCATCACATTCAATTTGCATCATAAAACATTTATAGAAACTAGTGACTGATGTTTCTGTTATCATCCCCCCCAAAAAAAATCACAGACAAGAAACTACCAGCCACAAGTTTAGGACCATGTCGCCTATATTGAAAGTCTATACCCAATTCATTTCATAACATTCTAGACCATTGAAAAACCAACTAAAACTTTAGCATTTACTTAAAATAAAGGAACAGCAAAACTGGCAATCAGACCTTCTGCTGAGTGTGTATTTATCTGAGACATACACCTATTATTTTAGGACACCGCTGGTTTTTTGTGGCTATAGATTTTAACCATTAGAAATGATCGTTAAGGGCGGCGCCTGTGGTTCAGTGAGTAGGGCGCCGGCCCCATATACAGAGGGTGGCGGGTTCAAACCCGGCCCCGGCCAAATTGCAAAAAAAGCCAGGTGTTGTGGTGGGCGCCTTGTAGTCCCAGCTACTCGGGAGGCTGAGGCAAGAGAATCACCTAAGTCCAAGAGCTGGAGGTTGCTGTGAGCTGTGACGCCACGGCACTGTACCAAGGGTGACAAAGTGAGACTCTGTCGCTACAAAAAAAAAAAAGAAATGATCTTTAAACCAAGATGAAAAGAATAAAATAGTCAACTTCAGGGTTAACATTAAATGTAAAAGTTAAACCTCCCTAGCTTGCCCCAACTCTGTCAGCTAAAGAGAGTCTGTCCCTTGCCCAAGTCACACAAGTGAAAGACTCTGGCAGGTTGGCTCCAAAGCCTACGTGCTCAACCCTGCACACCACGGTGGCCTTGATACCAACCCGGACCACAAACAGCTCCCTTCAAACAAATCCTCTGGTCTGTTTATCCAGACAATCCCCACTCATGATGGCTCAACATAGGCCTTTTCAACCTTACAATGCATTTATCAGAACGCAGCCCCATGCGTTGAGTTGAAGGTCTTAAGTAAATAGAAACCCACTGTCTCCAAACAGTTTTATGTGTGTCTCTTCTTTCAGAACACCTAGGTTGGTCATGTTGGCCCTTAAATACCAACGGCTGAACATTTCAGGAGACTGTAGGCATTTTCACCTATAAATTCTAGATGATGTTACATGTTTTATCTGCAGAGTCAATTTCCAACCATGGTCTATCAGAACAATCTGCAATTAAGAGATACTGCCACCAGGTGGCGAAAGGTAATCAGGCTTTGATTTAAAAATCCTAGCTATCTGCCAAAGGAGGGTTAGCAGGCCCTTTATTAAGGATGGCATGCATACAAAAGTATCTTCAACTATTATGTTTAAAATCTCCAGCTGAGGCTCAGCGCCTGTCACTCACTGGTTAGGGCAACAGGCCACATACACTGGGGCTGGTGGGTTCGAACCTGGCCCAGGCCTGCTAAGCAACAATGACAACTGCATCTAAAAATAGCTGGGCGTTGTGGGGGGCGCCTGTAGTCCCAGTTACCTGGGAGACTGAGGCAAGAGAATTGCTTAAGCCCAAGAGTTTGAGGTTGCTGTGAGATGTGATGCCACAGCACTCTACTGAGAACAACATAGTGAGACTGTCTCCAAAAATAAAAAAGGCATCCATGTACACTCTCTCAAAGTATTGCGCCAGTCATAAACTCTGTATTATTACAGAATCAGGTCAGGCAAGGCCTGGTGGCCCATACCTCTAATCCCAGCCTCTGGGAGGCTGAGGTAAGAACTTAAGACCAAGAGTTTAAGACCACCCTAAATAACATAACAAGACCCCTGTTATTTAAAAATGAGCCAGGCATGTGCCCATAGTCCCAGCTACTCAAGAGGCTGAGCCAGAAGGATCACCCCAGCCCAGGAACTGGAGGTGGCAGTGAGCCATGACGACATCACTGTGCTAGCACATGCACCAGAGTGAGACCCTGTCACAGAAAAACCCCAGAAAAGGGCTCGGCGCCTGTGGCTCAACGGGCTAAGGCACCAGCCACGTATACCTGAGCTGACGGGTTCGAATCCAGCCCGGGCCCACCAATCAACAATGATGGCTGTAACAAAAAATGGCCAGGTGTTGTGGTGGGCGCCTGCAGTCCTAGCTACTTGGGAGGCGGAGCCAAGAGACTCGCTTGAGCCCAGGAATTGGAGGTTGCTGTGACCTGTGATGCCACAGCACCCTATCCAGGGTGACAGCTTGAGGCTCTGTCTCAAAAAATAAAAATAAAAAAAAAACCCAGAAAGATCAGCTTCAAACCAGCTTAATGTCAAAGGTCCTTTTAACTTCTCTTGACTCTTGAGTTTGTTCTGACAAATCTTCCTTGAATACCTACTATGCAGAAGGCTCACTCACTGCAAGGTGCTGGAGTCTTAGGGAACTTAAGTCACAGTCTGTCAAAGAACACAGACACAAACATCATCGCACTCCAAAATGAAGCAGCTACGATCAGAGTACACACCCTCTGTAGTGTGGCAGACTCAGTACTGGAGACTCCATTGGTGAGCAGGTGGCCCATCGTAGTCACAGAGAGACCAACAGGACAAAGTTGCCACTGTCTTGAATGTGCCTACTCCCCACACAAGGGGAAAGAGGGAGCCATCTTTGTGGAAACTGACTCTTCCACAAGGGAAATGGGTCACTTCTGCTCATGGCTTATGGGCCAAAACTAGTCATGGGGCCCCACCCAAACGCAAATGAGTGGGGAAGTGCTGTTCTGCACACGTCCAGAAGAGAGCTGGAAAGTGCTGAGAACTGCAGGGACCAGAAGTACAAGTGGAAACCTCTTAAGGAAGAGTCTTAAAAGGATCACTAAGGTTTCTTGGGTGTGAGGGAGTATTTTAAATAAATAAAAATACATATAAGGGGGCGGTGCCTGTGGCTCAAAGGAGTAGGGCACTGGCACCACATGCCAGAGGTGACGGGTTCTAACCCAGCCCCGGCCAAAAAACTGCAAAAAAAAAAAAAAATACATATAAGGAGGCCAGGCCCAGTGGCTCACACCTGTAATCCTAGCACTCTGGGAGACTGAGGCAGGTGGATCATTTGAGCTCAGGAGTTTGAGATCAGCCTGAGCAAGAGCGAGACCCCGTCTCTAAAAATAGCCAGGCATTGTGGCAGGGGCCTGTAGACCCAGCTAGGTGGGAGTGTGAGGCAAGAGGATCGGTTGAACCCAGGAGTTTGAGGTTGCTGTGAGCTATGATGCCACAGCACTTTCCCAGGGGAGACAAAGTGAGACCCTGTCTCAAAAAAAAAAAAAAAATGAGGTACAAAGGTAGAAAAATGTATGGCTCACTCTGGAGTAAGAAGGAACACAACAAATTCTGGACCTGCAATTTAGGTAGCACTGTGAGTTTCTCTCCTTCACGCCATGCTGATACCCACGGCAATTCTTACTCCTGTCGGCAACAAGCAGGAATTAAAAGTTCCGGACAGGGAGGTACGATAGGAAAGGTAGGAACCTTGGAATCGGACAGAACTTGTTTCCTATTTGAATTCTGCCTCTGATTTGCTCTGTTACAGGGAGCCAATGATTTAACCACCTGTGCTTATTTCTGTGTTGTAAATCAGAAGTGGCACCAACCTTCTCCTGCAACCTTGTTGTGAGGACTGTAAGTAACGTTAAGTGGCAGGCCCATGAGGTGCCTGCCACACAGACACGCCATGAATATTTGCTGATAAAGTAATCACAAGCAATGACTATGTCCCAGAAATAATGGGGTGGGAAGGCAGGAGGGACAGAAAGACCACAGTTAAGACGTACGCAGGAGGCTTATGGAGTCACTCCCACAATCACCTCCCATTATTCTCTTCCCAAACACCAGAACAAAGTAAATGACAGTTTCTGACTCTTTAGAGGCCTTATTTTATCATTTTTATCCAGCAAAGGAAAAGAAAAAACAGAATTCTAATGATACTATTAAGGGTAAACCAAAAAGCTCTGACATTTTTGTTTAACAAAAAGAGGAAATTTTTTTTCTTTTTTTTTTTTTTTTTTAGATAAGAGTCTCATTCTGTCACCCTGGGTAGAGTATAGTGGCATCACAGCTCACAGCAACCTCAAACTTTTGGTCTCAAGCGATCCTCTTCCCTCAGCCTCCCCCAGTAGCCTGGACGATAGGTGCCCACCACAACGACCAGACCAGTTTTTCTATTTTTAGTAGAGATAGGGTCTCCCTCTTGCTCAGGCTGGTCTCAAACTCCTGAGTTCAAGCAATCCACCTGCCTTGGCCTCCCAGAGTGCTGGGATTACAGGTGTGAGCCACCATGCCTGGCCTAGTTGAATTTCCCAGTCAAACTGTGTAAGCAAACGTTAGCGGCTTCTTCGATAAACTTTAATTTAAAGTATGGAAGACATGCACAAACACACAGACACATACAGATATAAGAGACATTATGTAGAACAGTTTCTCGACCTCAGCACTGCTGACATTCTGGGCCAGATAATTTTTAGTTGTGGGGGCTGTCCTGTGCGTCCTGGGATGTTCCCAGCATCTCCGTCCTGTACATCCTGGGATGTTTCACAGCATCTCCAGCCTCCAACCTCTTAGATGCCAGCGGTACCCTCCTCCCCAGCTATGTTGACCAGAATTGTCTGCAGACATTGCCAAAAATCTCCGGGGTGCCAACTGCCCCCCTGCTCCATTAAAAACCACTAACTTGGACCCACCTTATTAATGAAACCAACATTTTTCACATTAAAATCACTTTTATACTTTAAAAGAACCACTTCTACAATGTGTGTATTCCATCAATGTGAAATTAATTTCTAAAATAAAAACTCAGTGTAAAATAATCCTTAAATTAGGCTAACAAGCAATTCATCTTCTTTTCATTTTTATTTTTTGTAGAGACAGAGTCTCACTTTATCGCCCTCGGTAGAGTGCCGTGGCGTCACACAGCTCACAGCAACCTCCATCTCCTGGGCTTAGGCGATTTTCTTGCCTCAGCCTCCCGAGTAGCTGGGACTACAGGCGCTCGCCACAGAGCCCGGCTATTTTTCTGTTTTACAGTTCGGCCGAGGCTGGGTTTGAACCCGCCACCTTCGGTATATGAGGCCGGTGCCCTACTCAACGTGAAACCTTCCCACTATGTGTCTTCACTTTTCACAGGACAAGCACGGCGCCTCCAGCGCGATCGTTTTACAAACGGGGAGACTGGTGTCAAGCACCAGAGGTCTGAATCTTGCCTTCTGGGGACTCACAGGCTCAGACCCTGCCTGCCCACCCACCCAAGGTCAGCGGGCGTGGGCTCACCACTAGCCAGCTCCGAGCCTGAGGAGAGCGTGACGCGTGTATGGGGGTGTCACGGGACGAGATTGGAGAAAGAGCAAGAGGACAACGTGAAGGAGCCCAGATGTCCTCCTCCCCATCCTGAATGAGGAGGAAGGCCCATGGGGGAGGAAGCGGGAGACCTGACCCTTCCGGGAATGACGGGAGAGGTGCTGCCTGGTGAGAAAGGGGGACAGCGGGAGCTGCAGTGAGACCACAGGTGAGCAGGTGAGCACCTAGGCTGGGACGAGACTGAAGGTGAATGCCTAGGATGGAGTGAGACTGTGGGTTAGCGCCAAGGCTTCCAGCACACACGGATGGGCCGCTGTCACCATCTGACACTAAATTAGGAGGAACGACAGGGCTGCAGAGAATCCAGGGAGACGGTTTCCTCCTTCCCCTTCCATCCACCGATCCCTCTTTCTTGAGCCTTGGGCAGCCTTCTGGGTACTAAAGAAACAGGGTGAATAAAACAGCTTTTATGCCGTGGTTGATTAAAATGTTAATTTGAAGCACTTCTACAAAGTAGTTTAGGGGGCAAAATCATACTTTCTATAATTCCAACTTCTGACAGCTTAAAGTGGGCCATCTCTTTTCCTCCAAATTCCAAATGAGTTTTTTAATTGTGGCAAAACGTACAATATAAAATTTGCCATCCTAACCATTTTTCAGTGTACATTTCAATGATATTAAGCACATTGAAAGTAATAAAGAAGTTCATTTGAGGCTGAAATGTTGAGTATGCTCTGAGGACAGCACCTATGGCTCAAGGAATAGGGCACTGGCCCCATATACTGGAGGTGGCAGGTTCAAACCCAGCCCTGGCCAAAAACTGCAAAAAAAACCCCAGTATGCTCTGAATACTGGTGAGGGGTGTAAGTAAAGGCAAAAACATTATGCTCTTATTGTGAATAACTTAAAAAGTAACTCCCAAGAAGCATGCTTCCTGTACTGGTTCTCTAATTAATTTTGTAGATGGGTATCTTTGTTACATTATTCATGAGGGTCTATAAAACATTCTCACTTCACTGTTTTGAGAAAGATGAGAAGAAACTAGATGGACAGATGGGCAGGTGGATGGATGATGGCTGAGCGATAGCTCTGAAAGCTCCTTCTTCAAACAAGTTCCAGGTATATCATTCCTCAGGGGCCTGTGGAGATTTGTCCGAGGCACACACCATCCACTGTAGTGTAAGGACTGATCATAAGCCGTCAAGGGCCGTTAGCATATTTATCTACTATCATCAGGGAAATGTGTATATTTTAAAGAACTCTGCAACAACAACAAAAAAATTTAATGTTTACCATGAAAAGGTCTACCCTAACCACTAGCTCAATTTTCTACCACTTGAGCGCCTTTCCATAAGTTTATATTTAATTTTCCAAAATACATTAATATCACATTCACAAACTTTTAGTAAGTATGTAAAAACATTTCAGTAGGATAGAGTGCAGAAGTCAATTACTTTTCTAGTCAAATTCTTTTTTGCTCAATATTAAGATTTACCCCATAAAATTAATAGGCCAGGCACCACCCCAAAACAAAGGCAGCAAGTCTAACAGTAATTCCGCATTTCACATTTACTTCCACCCCTGAGCTGCATAAACACTCTCATGTGTGCTGACGGAGAGCCTCTCTGTAATGTCACAAATGTGACTCGGCAGCCACTCCATCATGGGAGCCTCTTATCTCCTTACAGGGCAATAAGATTTCTAGCAGCAAAAGCTTCTGCATGACCCTTCCAGAAGTCCCAGAATTTGAAGAGCAAGGTGCACAGGGAAGGCCATTAAACATTTAGGAAATACGAGGTTTCCCTCTGGGACTTGACAGTCCAGATGCAAGCACTCCTGGGGTCACAGGATTCCTCTTGGGTCCTGGTAACTGATACCCTACAGCCATCCTTGTGTCCCCGACCAAGGACACAGACTCCAGCTGTGTGGGAGCCACGCCCTTAGCTACAGTATCCTTAGAAACAAGATCATGCACTTGGGCCTGAACCGAGGAATACCCCAGAGAGAATGCCCAAGATGGGTGCTTCAAAGAAAAGCACCATTGCAGATCAACATCTCCTGGAAACTTGGGGGTCTCTGACCGATGTGGATAGGTGTTGGGTTAGGGTCGGGGTACATCAGTTTTTCACAAGCTCTGTGCACTCAGGACAGAGGGTGTTCACGTGTGAATACCGAGCAGCAAGATTTCATAACTATGTTTCATATGTAAAGAGGGCGCGAGGGGAAAAAGGGACAGAGTTGGAGAATGTCTTTCCCATTTAGATGTTTATCTCTGGAGTAAGCAGAGGCTGGAAACTGGGAGAACTTCATTCTTTAAAATAAGCATGGTGGCTCAAGACTGTAATCCCAGCATTCTGGGAGGCCGAGGAGGGTGCACTGCCTGAGCTCAGGAATTTAAGATAAGTCTGAGCAAGAGTGAGACCTCGTTAAAAAAAAAAAAAAAAGCTAGGTGTTGTAGTAGACGCCTGTAGTCCCATGCTATTTGGGAGGCTGAGGCAAGAGAATCGCTTGAGTCCAAGAGTTTGAGGTTGCTGTGAGCTGTGATGCGATAGTACTGTACAGGGGATGGGGAGGTAGGGGGGAAACAAAGTGAGACTGTCTCCAAAAACAAATAAATGAATGAACGAATAAAATAAAATAAGTGTCCCACCAGACAAGGGGAGGCCAAACCACAGAACGCACAAACAGGGGCAAGCAGAATCTTCTGGTCACCTCTGCCAAACTGCACATCCTGGGCCCCAGTCTGGGTCTGAGCCAGGTAGTCTGACTTAGGGCTCAGCAGGTTTGGTTTGGAACGTTCTCTAGGAGATTCTGACGCACTCCCCAACAAAGAACAACTCTATCACAGCAGGCTCATGAACAGAAATCAAGGCCATTTGGAAAGCCTTTTTTTGAGAGAGGAGCAGGTTCGTCAGCCTCGCTTTCACTCTCTTAGCTACCTCTGGCCCTGGGCGTGTCCCACCTGAGATGGGTACCTGTCCTTAGCTTTGTTTTTCCAGGCTATTTACTCATAAGTGGTACCAGCTCCGGCCACTGCTGCTAGCTTTTGTTTCCACACAGGAGCCCTCCTTGAGCAAAATCATCTCATGCATGACTATTAATCCTCTGAAATGCAACCTACAGAATTTCCCACAGGCAGAGCAAGGCAAAGTTGTGAACTTTCTCTTCCGTGTCACCCCACTGCCTTTCCTGTGTATGTTGTTGCTACCATGTCCCTAGAGCTTCCCTGCGGCAGGTCAGTGTTTCCAGCGGACACTCATCCCCCACTCCCATCATCAGTAAATGCTTCTGCATTTTCCTGACCACTTCTTTAGCATCAGATAAAAACCCACCTGCTCCAGCTTTCCCCATAGTTCTGCCTACGCCAGCCATCTAGTCAGTCTCAGAAACTGATCTGAGTTGGGTGTTAACAAATGGTAATGATTGAAGGTACCCACACTTCCATTTTGCAAAGAACTCGAATGATTTAAGAAGTAAAAGCAGAAACGAAGCTAAGATGTGCAGGGCACTGCAAGCTGGTGGAAGGAGATGTTTTTAGAACCCTTCAATTGGCCCTCCATTCACACCACACACGAATCTAGTTACCTACATCAATGAGCCAGTGACGCGTACTATTCAGGGCACATACATGTCTACACAGTTCTATATGGAATTAAATGCACAGCACCACGGGGACAAATCCAAAGCCAAACACTGTTAGAATACTTCAAACTGTTGACCTGTAATTAACAAACATTTGTTTATTAACTAACTCTTACGATGCGAGCCAATCAGAAATCTAGTTATGCAACAAAGTAGAAGCCATGATTTCCTTCAATCTCCTATTTTGCAATGTTATCAGAAAATACAGGTCCAGTTTGCCCTTTTCTTTCTTCTTGATTACATTTGTCTCGGATTAAAATAGGACAGGCACTGTCTGAATTATAACGTAATAGGCCAGTGGTAATTTCCAAGTTCTGCGCGCGTTTTTTGTCTCCTGACCTTCACATACAATGGAAAACTTTATCATATATGGTTCAAAAAAGTCCACACAGTTCTCAAGACCTGCTGACATTTATTGTCAATGCCAAGTTCTTAACAGCTGTTACCCAAAGTGCCGTCATAAACTGACCAGGATTATTTAATAAATCTGTGAAAGCTGGTCAGAAAAATCAAGATGCTATCCTTGCTCCCCTATTGTTTTTACTCCTTTGTTACTTACATTCCTAAAACACTAACAATAGCAAGATTAATGCTTTTTTTTTCCCCTTTGGAGACAGAGTCTCACTCTGTTGCCCAGGCTAGAGGGCCCTGGCATCAGCCTAGCTCATGGCAACCTCAAACTCCTAGAGGGTTCCAGTGACCCTCCTGCCTGAGCCTCCTGAGTAGCTGGGACTACAGGTGCCTGCATAATTGTTTCTATTTTTAGTATAGACAGGGGTCTCACTCTTGCTCAGGCTGGTCTTGGTCTCCCAAAGTGCTAGGATTACAGGCATGAACCACTGCACTCAACCAAGATTAATGCTTTTACATAACAATTCTTACTTTATTTATAAAATAAATGATAATGTTTTTAGATAAACACAGAAAATGGAACTGCTCATTCTTAATTTGCCACCGAGGTTATCAAGAAACACATTTATTGGCTGGGCGCCTGTGGCTCAACGGGCTAAGGCGCCAGCCACCTATACCTGAGCTAGCAGGTTCGAATCCAGCCCAGGCCCGCCAAACAACGACGGTTGCAACCAAAAAAAATGGCCGGGCATTGTAGCTGGCGCCTGTGATCCCAGCTACCTGGGAGGCGGAGGCAGGAGACTCGCTTGAGCTCAGGAAATGGAGATTGCTGTGAGCTATGATGCCACAGCACTCTATCCAGGGTGACAGCTTGAGGCTCTGTCTCAAAAAAAAAAAAAGAAACACATTTATTTTTATTAGAAAGAGCAGAAGCAATACAGTGAGAGAGCTACAGTCTAAGACTGTAGACTTAGAAAGAAAAGGATGAACTTTCCCTAAGTTATCTCGGATGTTTTAAATCCCAGGACACGGAGGAAGCTTATACATAGTACTGCCAACCCATGCTATTGTTGGCTTTTTCTCTTTTCTTTTTTTTTGCTAGTTTTGGCCGGGGCTGGGTTTGAACCGGCCACCTCCAGCATATTGGCCTGGTGCCCTACCCCTCTGAGCCAGAGGCACCGCTCACTATTGCTGGCTTTTTAAAAAAACTTGGATTTTCAAAATGAGGAGAAGATGGACATTACAATCTATGCACAAAATTCTGGCTTGGTTTTCCCGCCTTTAGAAGAGGTCAGGAAATCACAAAGAGTTGGTAACACTGTTCACAAGAACAAGACCTCAAAACATTCTCCCTTCTCAGAGGGTTAGTAGGAAAGCCAAGGGAAAGCTAAAGAGTAACACCGGCCGTAATTTATTTAGTGCCACGCATCTTGCTACAAACTTTACTTATACCATAACTCATTGGAAATTCCTGAAATAGTAAACTGCAGCAAGGGGTCTGATTAGGTATCTCCTCATTTTCTTGGAGACCAAGAACAAGACGGCGAAACGAGAGCTGGATAAAAATAAAGATGGGTGGATTGATGATAGATTTAATGGCCACCCTGAAAGGTCACTGAACAGTGCAACCATGGAAGCTGGGAGCCTTCCAGAGGCTTTTGACTTGCTTGGTCCTCTTCAACCTCTTATCAAATCTGAGAATGACGTGAAACGTGGACAAACAAATGGAATGTAGCCTCTGGATTCAAAGTTACTGGACAGAATGGAGTGAAGGGTCAGATGCAACAAGACGAAGAGTAAAGATGTGCCCTAGAACAAAATAAGTTTAAGGATGGGCAGCAGTAAATGAAAGCCTGTGTGATGAGGCTAGACACTCAGGGAGGGCGTGCCAGCCCACGCCCCTCTGGGCTACCCTTGTGCAGGGAACTTGTTAACCTCTCTGCCCCATCGGGAAAGGCAACATCTATACCACAGAGACACTCAAGGAAAAAGAAAGCAGGCTGGCTGAAATCAACAGAGAAAACCAACAAAACCAAAAGATGTTTTTTGAAAATATTGATAAAATTAGTAAGATTCTAGCCAGGCTAACTAAGAAAAAAAGAGAAGACGCAAGTATCTTCTCAGAATCAGAAATGATAGAGGGGACATCACTAAAAATCCCATGGACATAAAAGGATAATAAAATATTAGAACTCAAGGACCCAAATTTAATAACCTAGTAAAATGGATCAATTCCTTACAAAAACTCACACAAGAAGAAATAGACAATCTGAATAGACCTACATCTATTAGAGAAATTTAATCAATAATTAATAACCTTCCAAAACACACCAGACCCAGATGGGTTAACTACTGACATCGTAACAAACATCTAGGGAAGAAATTATACCAATTCTCTATAATCTTTTCCAGAAGATAGAAGCAAAGGAAATGCTTCTCACTCATTCTGTAAGGGCACCATTATTCTAATACCAAACGAGACAAAGACATTACAAGAAAACTACAGACTAGTATCTTTCATTAACACAGATGCAAAAATCCTCAAACAGAAATTGTTTCCCAACAATGTATAATTAAAAAAAAAGCATATACCACACCCAAGTGGGATTTATCTCAGCCATACGAGGTAGGTGAAACATTCAAAGAATCAATTAATATAATCCATCACATCGACAAACTAGGGAAAAAAAAACACATGATCATATCAAAGATGCAGAAAAAGCATTTGACAAAAATCCAACAACCCACTCATGATCGAAACTTTCTATAAATTAGGAATAAAGGGACTTCTTCAAGTTGATAAAGAACATAAAAACCTACTGCTGATGTAACTCTTAATGGTGAGAAACTAAAAAGCTTCCCTAAGGATCAGAAACAGGCAAGGACATCTCTCAGCAAACCTTTTCAACATTACGCAGTAAGAAGTCCTAGCTATCGCAATGAGACAGAAAAGGAAATCAGAGGTATGCAGATTGAGAAGGGAGAAAGTAAGTTGTCTTTAGGCTTGGCGCCTGTGGCTCAGCGGGCTAAGGCGCCAGCCACGCACACCTGAGCTGGCAGGTTCGAATCCAGCCCGGGCCCGCCAAACAACAATGACGGCTGCAACCAAAAAATGGCCGGGCGTTGTGGCGGGCACCTGCAGTCCCAGCTACTTGGGAGGCGGAGGCAAGAGACTCACTTGAGCCCAGGAATTGGAGGTTGCTGTGAGCTAGGATGCCACAGCACTCTCTCCAGGGTGAAAGCTTGAGGCTCTGTCTCAAAAAAAAAAAAAAAAAAAAGAAAGTTGTCTTTATTCACAGATGTCATCATCTTCTATGTAGAAAACCCAAAAGAACAGACCAAAAACCTCCATGAACTAATAAGCAATTATGGCAAGGACGTAGGACACAGGTTAATATACAAAACGCCATCACTTTCCCACGTGGAATCTGGAATTGAAAACACATTACCATTTACACCAGTACCCCCCAAAACGAAATACTTAGGGATAAATCTAACAAAATATGTATAAGATCTACATGAGCACAACAAAATTCTGATGAAAGAAATCAAAGAACTAAATGGGCTCGGCACCTGTGGCTCAACGGGCTAAGGCACCAGCCACGTACACCTGAGCTGGTGGGTTCGAATCCAGCCCGGGCCCGCCAAACAACAATGACGGCTGCAACCAAAAAATGGCCGGGCGTTGTGGCGGGCGCCTATAGTCCCAGCTA
>CAUYRH010050352.1:0-86881 GCA_963574655.1 Perodicticus potto
AATGGATTAACAAATTGTGGTATATGTACACCACGGTATACTATGCAGTCATAAAAATGAAGGAGACTTCACATCTTTGATGTTTACCTGGATGGAGCTGGAACATATTCTTCTTAGTAAAGTATCTCAAGAATGGGAAAAAAAAGTATCCAGTGTATTCAATTCTACTATGAAATCAGTATACAGTCACCTACACAGTCATAGGAATGGTAAAACATAACTATAGTCCAGAAAGAAGACGGGAGAAGGGAGGGTACTGGGGGGGGATCCAACCTAATATGCATAATGCAATGATCCATTTCCATAATATTAAGAATAGAGTATGAATGTTTTTACCACAAAAAATAAGTAAGCAAGGAGATGGTTTTGTAAATCAGTTAGATGTAAGCATTCCACATTGTATATCAAATCAGCACATTGTACCCCATAAATGCATTCATGTACACAGTTATGATTTAATAAAGAATTTTTTAAAAAATAATTCTTTCTCATCTGTTCTTCCTTCCAAAAATATTGCTATTTTAATGAGAAAGGCACTATGGGGCTTACACAAACAAAGCAAACCATTGAAGGACGTGAGCCGATAGTAAATCCCCACCACCATAACCTTCTCCCATGCTGCCCTCCACTGGACACAAGGGCTCTTCAGATATCTCCAAGGTTCCTCGCTGAGAATGGACCAGAGGTGACGAGTGGGTTTAGTTTGCAATCCAGAGACTCGAAATTCATTATGTCTTCTTCATAACATCTTACATCTGATGTGGTTCTGAACGAGCCCTCCTGGCCACTGTATTTCTGGCAGCAGGTAATGGCTCTAGCTGGGCAGCCATGACTTACACACACAGGGAAACATCACTGTTACTTCTGTGTCTCTGTTTAGCTAAATTAAGATTTACTTTAGCTCAGTAAACAGCTTTTACAGAAAGCAATCATGTCTATGGCAAATTGACACAGTGAGTAACATAGAAAGCCAGGTTGAAAATTCTGTTGAGCTGGGAGGAAGGCCGGGAAGTCTAGAGAGCCTGGCATATGCCGTGTGACCAGCCTGCTCAGGCCCACTGTGCGGAGCTGACCAACCAGGTGGGGCCACCACACCTGAGGAACCAAAACAGAGGCACAGGGCTCCTCAGCCAACTCCACCCCTTGTCCTGTCTGCTAGGCAAGGGCAAGGAGGAGAATCTCACTTGTCCCCCACCCTGGGCCCCGCTGGCACCTGAGACACAGTGGTTCAGGTCATTTCAATGCCCCATGCCTGGGGCCTGCTCTGCTCCCAGCACTGACCAATCACAGCAGGAAAGAGCCAATGGGGCAGAGTATACACAGATAGCAAACAGGGCAGGGCAGTTTGTAACCTAGTGGGGCTGAGTCATTCTCCATGATTCGGCAGCTCCTTCAGACACTTATTTGTGGGCATCTGCTTCATGCCAGGCTGAGTGCTTGGTGACAGAGACTGCACCCACCCCAGGGAGGGCAGCAGGAGGAGAAGCAGAAAAGAGGCAGAAAATTACACAGTGCTGGGGTGGCCAGGCAGGTGGGGTCTCCCTCCTGGGTGAGCAGGACAGGCTCTCTGGGGGAGGGATGTGGTGATGCCTGCCAGGTGGGAAGAGGAAGGCATGGCAGACAGGATGTGTGGCACTAAGGACACACTTGCAAGAGAAAGGTGACAATAAGGCAGGGGTCAGCTGCAAAGAGCCTCATGTACCATGCTGCTAGAAAGTGGGCCAGTGTCCACCTGAGTGAGCGCATCTCCCCCGACAGCAGTGTGGGAACGGACACTCCCAGGGCGGACGGTGGCCCCTGTGGAACTCAGGGGCTGATGGGGCTCCTGGAGGAGGTGGTCCTGGGCTGGGCCATGAAACCTGCATGGGACACCAAGAGGAGAGAGTGGAGTCCCAGAGAGGGAGCCCAGGACAGATGTGCAGGGTAGACAGGGGTCTGTGAGTGGCTCACAGGAGCCCAGGAAGAGCCAGCCTGACTCTGGGATGGGATCCGCCCTGGTTCAGCCTCAGTCTGACACTGGGAGGGTCGGGCAAGGGTCAGAAGCGCTGTGCCTCCGTCTTCTCCTTAAAGGAACGGACTAGAAGGAAAGATGGTCCATAATCTCATTCTATACTTAGGGCAAAGGCCTGGCAGAGCCTGACGGTAACTGGTCACTGACCCATGTCCTTTGTTCAAAGACACGCAGTAGGCATAAAGGACAATGCTAGGAGGAACAGGCAGCCCCTCACTCGCGGGCAGATCTCCGGGCTGCATCCCAGCGGTGCCTTCCCCGTGTCTCCTGTGACCTCTCTCCCACACCCATCAGGGCCCGACGTGACACTGCGCTCCACCAGCCCTTGGCGGACAGCTGGCCTCTTACCTGGAGTGCTGCCTCTGGTCACCAGGGCAAAAAACAAGGAGTCACTCGCTGGCTCATGGAAACCGCTTCTCTCAGGAATGCCCTCCCCGAGACCGGTGGGCACAAGCTCCCCTCAGAGCTGCCCATCATGCCCCGGGAGCCAGTTCTCATGTCCTCTCACCCCATCAGTAGGCCCCAGGTTGCCACCAGAACCGCCAGCTGGGCACGAGTCCACAGAACTGCCACAATCAGGGAAATGGGTGCAAGAGGCCCTAACTTTCGCTTGGGGAGCAGCCGGCTGCCCTTCCTTCTTCATCTGCCCAAATACTCATCACTCTCCATGAATAACCACTTCTCCTTCATGGCCCCTCTCCTCGTCAGTCTCACCAACTTGGAAGGTCCATACCTGTGGCACAGGACAGGGACGCGACCAGGGAAGTGCACTCACAAAGGCCAGATGACAGCAGGTGCTTCTGAGAAGAGAAAGGGGGAAGGCTCGTGGGAGAGGTCTGGCCAAGGGTGTCATGGGCCTTCTTTACTGGTGCTTAGGGTTTTGGCAGAAGCCGCATCCTACTATCACAAGGCTCAAGAAGGCAAGGCATTCACTGTTTTCCTCACATCTGCCCCCCGCACCTAGAGCCCATCTTGCACACAGGAGCTGCTCTGTGAACACTGAACTCAATGAACAAACGGTGTGGTCCACTCACACACACCACTGCCACTTACTCAAGAGATTGGATCCCCGCTACAGGAAAGAAAAGCCAGGCCAATGAAGGAAGATGTTTTATAGGCCTTCCTACTATTAATATAATATTGGTCACTGCTATAGGTTAAAATTAGGATCACACAGCCCCTGTGGAGGCTGAAGAGGGCAGAACACAGCTGGCTGGTGGTGGCACAGGGCTCAGAGTCTGGTCTGCTCCAGGAGCTGTGCTTCCAGTGGTATCATATACAATCCCTCTGTTGAAGTCCCACTCTCAATATATTTGGAGACAGAGCCTTTAAGTGGTGATTAAACTTATAAGAGACCATGACAGTGACTACTGTGACAGGACTGCTATCCTGATGTGAAGAGGAATAGACACCAGGGACAAAGGAAAGGTCATGGGAGGACACAATGAGAAGGTGGCTTTCTGCAAGCCAGGAAAAGAGCCATCACAAGAAATCACCTTGCAGAGCCCCAATCTTAGACTTAACAGCTTCCAGAACTGTGAGAAAATAAATTCCTGTTTTTAAGCTACCTAGTCTGTGGTATTTAGTTGTTACAGCAGCTGGATCTGACTCAGACAGGCTACAATGGCAGAGTTGCATAGTTGTGAATAGGCCATATCATCAGCAAAGCCCCCGTATTTATTATCTGCCCCATCTCCAAGTAGCTGGGACTACAGATGCCTGCAACAATGCCTGGCTATTTTTTGGTTGCAGCTGTCATTGGTGGGCCTGGGCTGGATTTAACCCCACCAGCTCAGGTATATGTGGCTGGCACCTTAGCCACTTGAGCCACAGGTGCGGAGCCTCAAATGAGTTATTTTAACTATGTTGCTATTTTAGTCATTTATCAATTTATTTCTACAAGTATATTCGCATCCCAGAACACTGACTCATGCTTTCATCACATACAGTAGAACCTCTGTAAGTTGACCACCCAAGGGACTGTAACCTACTGGTCAAAGTACGGAGGTGGTCAACATAAGGAACTAGGCCTACTGTACTGATACTGATACACACACATGGTGCATGGCTGGTCTATGAAAATTAGGTCAGCTTAAGGAGGTGGTCAGCTATGGAGATTCTATTGTATTTACTGAGTCTTATCATAGGCATGATAGTCATAGGGATTTATCAGACATAATCCCTGAGCTCACAGTGAGTCATAGAAACATAAATCTTAGTTTCACAAAAATTTATTCCATAATCAATGATTCTGCTTCTTTTCCATATATGTATGTGTGGAGGGGAGGGCTGTCAGGCAGAGCTGATCTCACCCCCTAAGCAGGGATCAAATCTAAACTTCTCTTTGGCTCAGAGGTCTCAGTTTCTTAGAAGCTTCCACTTCCAGCTGAAGGTAGATGGTAGAAAAGGATTAACAAACCCTTAGACAACCATCTCAGTGTTCTTTTCACTTCAAAAGATACAATGATACCACGGGGTCCTGAGGATTAAAGAAGACACTAAATGCAAAGTGTCTGAAGCTAAAGCAAGTGTGTTTACTGTGTTTAAAGAAACAAAAGACAAGCTTAAGTATCTACAGAGAACAGGAAACTAGAAATTAATTACTAGAAATTAAAATTCCTGGAAATTAAAATTATAATAAAAGGCTTAGAAACTTGGCAAATAGCTTTAACAACACATTAGACACAGCTAAAGAGAAAAGCAGTGAATCAGAGGACAGGTTGAAAGAAGTTTATAAAATATAGCACAAAGAGGTAAAATGATGGAAATTATAGAAGAGAGGTTAAGAGACATGAGGGATAAAGTAAGAAAATATAACATTAGTTTAAACTGGAGCTCCAAAAAGAAAGGGAGATAATACGGCAAAGATATAATATTTGAAGTATTAAACGACACCCAGTTATACATTTAAGAAGCCCAACAAATCTGAAGCAGAATAAATAAGAGGGAAATATACTCCTAGACAAGTCAGTGAAACTAAGAAACTCTAAAAGCAGCTACGATGGGGTGGGAGAGGTAATCACCTGTAAAGTGTTAGACCAATAACAGCAACTACAGAAGCCAGAAAATAGTAGAATTATACCTTCGATATGCTGAAAGAAAACAGCAGCCAGACCAGAACAACATATTTCCAATGAAAACAACTTTCATTGCAGAATACAAATGTCTTCATACAATAACTAAGAAAACGCCATGAAGGGGATGCTAAACAGTTTGATGAAAACATTTCAGATTGTATATGAAACCAGCACACTGTACCCCTTGATTGCACTAATGTACACAGCTATGATTTAATTAAAAAAGAAAACACCTTTCATAATTAGTGGAATTCAAGTATACAAAAAGCTAAGAAGAGTCACCCACCGCAGACTCTAAGGCAAATCTCAAGAAGGAATCTTAGATGGGAGAAGGAATGAACTCAGCAAAGACAGCGGTGAGTGAGTAAATAAAAACGCCCATGGACTACATAAAATAATAATAATCATATCTAGGAGTGTTCAAAAAGAAAGCATAGAAGTAAAATACAGGACAGCAATATCACAGAAGTATAGGTATGAAGTTAAAATGTTCTGGCGGCGCCTGTGGCTCAAAGGAGTAGGGCACTGGCCCCAAATACCAGAGGTGGCGGGTTCAAACCCAGCCCCGGCCAAAAACTGCAAAAAAAAAATAAAATGAAAAAATGTTCTGAGATTACATTATCCATGAAGAAGATAACGGAACTGATTCACATTAAAATTAGAAAAGTTAAATATGCATATTTTAAAAGTCCTGGGCACATATTAAGAGAATAGAGACAGAACAGATAATTTCTGAACATAGAAGGGAAAATGATTACCAAATTCAAAGAAATAAAACCTTTCAGAGCGTGTTCTCTGATCCAACACAGTAATGTCAAAAACCAATAGCAGAGATCATCCTCATGTGTTTAGAAATTGAACACTTCATAATAACAAATAGAGCGCAGAAGGAATACCAAGAGACAGTAGATATGTGTTGATTTAAAAAATACAACAAGCGAAAGCTTGGGTGATGCAGACGAGCATAATAAGGAATAATTCATAGCCTGAAATACTAGAAAATAAAGCCCCAACGTTAGTCAGTTAAGCATCTTTTTTCAAGACATCAGAAGATGGAAAGAAAAACAAAGCCAAACCAAAGAAGAGAAGGAAGACAAGAAAGTTGAGACCAACAATTAAAAAAATAGAAAACCAATCTGTAACAGAAAGGACCAACAAAGCAGTTTTTTCAATAGCTTTTTAAAAGACTAATAAAAATCATTGCGAAAGACCCCGAGTGGCTGCACAGACCCGTTATTTCCAGGCACACAGCTCAGCACCACTTCCCAGCTCTCCTTGGGCGATTATGGGCCTGGCACTGAGGTCTAGTCAATGTAATGTGAGCAAAAGTTACGTTTCAGCCCCAGCCTGGAAAAGCCTCCTGTGTGTGAGCCTCCATCCTCTTGCCCAACACAGTGGCTGCTAAGGAAGCAACCTTGGAACCATGGGGTGAAGCTGGCCTACAAAGATGAGTGTGGCCTGGGCTCCTGAAACATTACCTGGAGGAAAGCCCCTGCTGAGTAGAAACACCTTTGTGGAGTTGGCGCCTGTGGCTGAAAGGAGTAGGGCGCCGGCTCCATATGCTGGAGGTGGCGGGTTCAAACCTAGCCCCTGGCCAAAAACTGCAAAAAAATTTAAAAAAAGAAACATCTTTGTGAAGAAATAAGCTACTGTAGTGTTACATTTTGGGCTGTTTATTATTGTTACAGAAACCAGGAGCCTCTTAACTAATACATTCATAAACTTCTGGAATGATTGATCAAGGAAAAAGCAAAGATACATAATTAATATAAGGGCTGAAAAAGAGCAGGGTATCACATGTTGCACACATTAAAAACACCAATAAAAGGGTTTATGATAAAAATAGGATGATTATGAAGGGAAATGGACAAATTCTCACAAAGTTATAATTTAACAAAACTAGAGTCAATATTGCTAAGATGTCAATTCTCCCCAAATTGATCTTTAGATTCACCACAACCCAAACCAGAATTCCAGCAGACTTTTTGTAGAAATTATAATGTGACGATACAATTTATATGGGAATGCAAATGTCTTAAAATAGGTAAAACAATCTTTAAAAGAACAAAATTAAGGTACTACACCTCCTGGTTCTACGACTTTTAAGCAGTTATCCAGATAGTGTAGTACTGGTGTAAAGAATACTAAATAGATAATTAAGGTCAAATAGAGAAATCAATCCATATGGAACTACAAATAGACTGTTTTATTGGTGCCAAGGTAATTCACCATGGAGAGAATAGAATAGTCTTTTCAACAAAGGGTGCTGAGTACACTATATCCATATAGAAAAAATAACTACTGAAAATGATTGAGGAAGAAATAGAAATCATGAATAGTTCAATAACCATTAAATAAACTGAATCAGTACCAAAATCTTTTTTCCACAAAGGAAGCTTTCTTAGCAATTTTCACCAGTTAGTCAAAGGATAAACAATCAAAATCTTATAAAATCTCTTTCAGAAGTTTTTTCCAAAAAAGTAACAGCTGTCAATTCATTTTATAAGTTTAATCCGTCCTTGATCTTAAAACCTGGCAAAAACAGTAAAAAGCATGAAAAAATTACAGACCAATCTCATCTATGAACAAAGATGTAGAAATTTAAGACAAAGTCTCATCAAACAAAATCCAGCAACATGTGTAAGAATAAAATATCAAAAGGCCAAGTTGGATTAACATAAAGAAGGTGAGGTTGATGAAATACAAGAACAATAGTGAATTTAATAACCAGGCTTCACAGATTAAAAGAGAAAAGTCATATGAACATACCAACAGGCGCAGACAGAAAAACCTCAAAAAATTAAACACCCAATTACAGCAGACATGGAAGGGGCTTCCAGGGGCTTCAATGTTTTCCACTTCACTTATGGCATGACTGCATGGTTATTTACAAAATAACTATATGTTAAACTGCACACATCTCACGCAGCTGAATTACACAATAAAAGAAGAAAAAAGAGAGACAGTGCTATGGTTTGAATGTGCCCTCCCAAAAGGCATTTGTTGGAAACTCAGCTGCCAACTCAGCTGAAAACTCTTACTTTTAAGAGCTAACAGGGCTATGTGGACTCTTTCCTTTTGAATGGATTAACACTTTTTTTTTCAAGAGTGGGTTCTTCATAAGAAGAGTTCAGCTGCACTTGTTTTCTCCCTCTTGTCCTTTCTCTGCCCCTTTGCTGTGAGATGACACAGCAAGAAGGCTTCTCAAAATGCTGGCTCCTGGATCCTGGACTTCTCAGAACCGTGAGCTGGTTGTTCAATCTAACTCACCCAGTCTCAGATATCCTCTTCTAGCAGAGCAGAACAAAGAGCAGAAGGGACACCGTAAGCTCAAAAGCTGTCAGTGCTTTGGGCCTGTGCTTTCTGTTCCACTTCATACCCCCTCGGTGTTATAATCCCAAATTTCCTCTTAACCTTAGACAAGTCGGCCCCCCAGAGCACAGCCACAGTGCAAATGTTCATGTGATGGCACTACTGTCCAGGGTCTGACAGATGCCTCTGCTCAGAGCCATGCCAGTGGAGGGGGACAAGTCACCAGAAGGGCAGCTGGGCGCTATGTGAGGCCTGACACGGGTTACGCAGAGCTGACGTGGTGCGGGTGAGAAGGGTGGAAGGGTTCAGCAGATTAGTAATAGCACCATAAACTTGAACACCTCTTCATTTAGCTTTTCAAAGTGCTTTTCAAATATAGTGTTTCTTTTAAGGCTCTCCTGCAGTGCTGTAGGGTAATAGATTTTGTCTTTATATCACTGATGAGGAACCAAAGGGTCCCGGAAAACACCAAGCTTGTTCAGGGCTGTGGCAGATCCCAAAGAGTCTTCCACCTGCAATCAGAGGCTGTGACAGGGCTGGGCCTCACGGCCCTCCTGGAAAGTCACGTGCAGGGCCTGGTCCCCGAAGGGTGCTTCTCCAATCCTGCTGCCCAGCACACTGTGAGCTATCTCGCCTTGTGCTGCTTGTTACCTCTAAGTGTTTCACTTCTTCCAGTGGACGATGAGCAGCTCAGAACAGATGTTGCAACCTGCCCTTCAGCCCTCTAAGTATTACAAATATTACAAATCATGCCAGACACCACTTCTGATAATAATGCCAGCCAACACCGGTGAGGGCTTTTATGTGCTTTTAATTGTAGTCACAACCCTCTGAGACAGGCCAATAATCATTCTCATTTTACCAAGGAATACACTGAGGCATTGAGAATGTCAGTAACTTAGGTGGTGTTACATCGCTAGTAAATGGCACGACCAGCAGCCAAACAAGTGCAATGTGTTTCCAGAGTCTGTGCTCTAACCATTACACTGTAAAGACCAAGCTGACTCCATTTTATTAAAACTAACTCCATCTTGTTCCTCAGCCTTCATTTTACAGTAGCATACCAAAAGCGTTAGGTAACTTACTCCCTCCCCCGCCCCTCGTCCTTCTGTCTGCCCTGAGTGATAGCAGCTCCTTCCTAGACCAGCCAAGGACAAGTGTTACTCAGTCCTCTAGACCTCTATCAGCTCACCCCACACCCCCTCCCTTTTTCCTTCCTGTACCCTTAAAAACCCCCTCCTTTTCGAGGCCGCAGGCTTCCCTGTTTTCCTGCTGCGCCAGGTGTGAGAGGCCCCCAGCCCGGGCTTGTAAATAAGCCTCTTGCTTTTGCATCGGATTTAGTCTCTCAGTGATTTATGTGGGGGATCCCTTGAGCTGGGCACAACAACCAGCGTGCGCGCGTGTGGGTGTGTGTGTGTGTGTAAATAACATAGCTCTCCAAATGCCCTTCTGTCTATTCATGTACCATCACTGAGACTTCTTCAGGCTCAGCTCATATCCTGCCTCCTTCAAAGAGCCTTTCCAAACCATTTAGTGAAATCACTGAGGGCACCAGGACACTGTGTGTGGGAATTCCCACACACTTTTGCTTTCACAACATAAAATAATATTGTATAAAATCAGTATGAGGATAAATAATGTTGAAGACAATGGCAATGATGGTGTTGGTGATGCTAACGGTGAACATTCCATTAACCATTCATTATTTCATGGACTTCACATGGGCACACCCATTTAATGGTCATAAGTACTCTGGAAAGATGCTTCCATGTTTTATGGACTATAAGGCTCAGGATGTTGAGTAATTCACATGGGGCCACATAGTCAGGGACAGATCTGAGTTTCCAGACCAGGCCATCTGGCTGTAGACTGCTCGGAGTCTGATTTCCTAAGGCCTCTGGGAAAATCAATCTGCCCATGACTGCCAGATGCACCAAGAGGGCCCCCCACGCACAAGCGGTCATGTTGCTCAGTGACTGTGGCTCTGCCTTCCTCGCTCTGGACCATGCAGACATCCATGGGCCCTGCCCCCAGGCTCTGTATTAGGGTCAGGCCAGGAGGGTCCTTCTCTGCCTGTGGTTTCCTCAGGTCCCAGCTAAGTCAATACCCAAGCAGGAAATTTATAAACCTGCTGTAAATAATAGAATGTAGGTAGGCACGGTGGCTCATGCCTATAGTCTTAGCACTCTAGGAAGCTGAGGTGGATTGCTTGAGCTCAGAAGTTTGAAACCAGCTTGAGCAAGAGCGAAACCTGTCTCTACTAAAAATAAAAAAACTAGCTGGGCATCTTGGTGCACACTTGTAGTCCCAGCTACTTGGGAGGCTGAAGCAAGGGGATTACTTGAGCCCAAGACATTGAGGTCGCTGTGAGCTATGATGATGCCACCCATGGCATTCTACCCAGGGTCCAGAGTGAGACTCTTATCTCAAAAACAAACAAACAAACAAAACCTAAAATCCCAGCTACTAGGGAGGCTAAGACAAGAGAATTGCTTAAGCCCAAGAGTTTGAGGTTGCTGTGAGCTGTGATGCCATGGCACTCGTGACAAATGAGACTCTGTCCCCCCCCCCAAAAACCCCAAAAAACACAGAATGTGGCATTCTTTTCTTTCTTTCTTTCTTTTTTTTTTTTTGAGACAGAGTCTTAAGCTGTTTCCCTGGGTAGAGTGCTGTGGCATCACACCTCACAGCAACCTCAAACTCTTGGGCTTAAGTGATTCTCTTGCCTCAGCCTCCTGAGTGGCTAGAACTACAGGCGCCCCCCCCACTACACACAGCTATTTTTTGTTGCAGTTGTTTAGCTGGCCTGGGCCAGGTTTGAACCCACCACCCTCGGTGCATGTGGCTGGCGCCGCAACCACTGTGCTACGGGCACCAAGCCAGAATGTGGCATTCTTAATGGGGCAGGGAGGAAAAGAGGAGGAGAAAAAGGGGAAAGAGAGGTGTCGCATCTGAGATGCCCACTTGTCTTAGAGTCAGGCTTTTCCCCTGAGAAAAGTCAACTTGATCACACAGTGACTGCTCACCATACTGGTTCAGCATTCCAAAAAAATGGGAGCCCTGGCGCACCAAGGGCACTAGGGCAATGTCACCTGGCACACTCCGTCTCAGCAGGAAGGGAGGACTGGTAGCTTGTTGGACTGCCTGCTGTGTCCTCACTGGCTGGGGGAACACAAAGGTTCCAGCATTTTGCTCCTAAAAAATCTCAATTTTTCAGTGGCATACTGGAAAATAACCCACAAGGGTTAGAGATGCTTCACCACCATCTGGGAGGGGCAGTCAGCAGAAAGCGGCAACCAAAGTCTTTTAAAGCAAACAGGTAAGAAATTAAAATAAAAATAGGAGCCGAAATGCTAAAGAGCAAAAATCCTGGACAAGATGAACAAGCCCTCTGCCGCTAGCCGACAGGGACCTGGCCAGTAACACGGATGGCGGCTGGAGCAGCTCCACGCCACCAGAGGTATCAGGGAGGCTGGCCAGGCCCAGCGACACCAGCAGGCATCTCATTTTGTCTGTCTTCTTTTAAACATGAATACCTCCGACAGAGCATGCCTGTGACGTCGCCATTGCCTTGGTTCGCACTAGTTCACGGCACTCCGCGTTAGAGTCAGTAACCCTGGTGAGCGGCACAGGGTTTGGGACTACTGGCCTGCAGTGGACTGAATGCTGCTGTCCCCCTCACATCTGAGGCTGAAATCCTACCTCCCAAGGTCAGGGTGTTTGGAGGTGAGGTCTTTGGGACGCAATGAGGTCAGAGGAGAGCCCTCATGGTGGGAGGATGCCCCTTACACTGAGTCAGGGCACAGTGGGAAGTCGGCAGCCTGCAGTCTGGAAGGGCCCTCACCAGAAGCTGACCGGTGGCCCCCTCACCTCAGACTTCCAGGCTCCAGACCTGGGAGAAGCGGGTTTGCCGTGTAAGCCACTCGCCTGGGTCTGCAATATGGCCCGAGGGCAGGAAGCAGGGGAGGAGCCCTCTCTGAGGCCTGCTCTGGCCCCCTGCGGCCCCACCCACTGCTTCCAGAATGGTCTCCTCTTTGTCCTATCTGGGCTTCTCAATGTCTAGCTCATGCTGGCATTTTTGACCACTGTACCCCAGCTGCTCATGACTTTAGGAACCCTGCTCACGGCTCTGGGTAACCAATCACCCAGACAGGTAGGCACTCATTTTGCCAGCTCAGCCTGGGCCTCCAATAAACCCTGAAGCCCAGGCCACTCCAAACACACATCTGCTGTGACCAGACCAGGCAGTCCCCACCAGGCACACGGAGACTGCCGAGTCCTACCTGGCCATACCTTATTCCACCTTTGCTCCTCACTGTCATTTTGCTCACTCAGGGACACCCTCTAGGACGGCTCTCCAGAGCTTCCGACCACAGCGAAGCCTCCCTCCTCACGCCTCCCGCAGTGTCACCTCAGCCATCTGTGGAGGGTGCCTTCCAAAGACAGCCCAGACACCAGCAAAGACAGAAGCCCAAAGTCTTAAGACACTAGATCTCAAATGTTGTCTCTTTGGACCCCGCTGTCCATGGCCACTCTTACTACAGCCATATACTGACCCTGGATTACCCCTCACCAGCCCCAGAAGATTCCAGTTTCTGACTCGCTGTCATCTCCCCTTCACACTAATGCCCTGATTCTTGGCAATGTCAGCAACATCCTCCCAGATAGCCCTTGTGCAAGGCTCTGTGTTGAGTGCTTTATAGATAATATCTCATTTAATCTTGACAACAACCCATTCTCAAACGAGGAAACAGGGAAAGTAAGCAATTTGCCTAACACCATGATGTTCGCTGTTGTTTAGAGGTGAGGCCGGGATTCAATCCAAGCTGCTCATGTTATAAAGCCTGTTTTTCTAACTGCCATGCTGTGTTGTCTTCCACTATTAGGAAAATATCCACCTCTTCTCAGAAGGAACTGAGAACAGCTAAGAAAAATGGAGGAGAGGGCTTGGGGATTCGTTTACAAGTCTCCCACCTTCTTTCACATTGTGAACTAAAATAAAATCGTAAGGTCCCCTGTACCCCAGTGGCAGGCTGACTGGAGCCCCTATTGGCCAAGGGGATCCCCTCAAACTGAATTGCTAGCCATGAGAAAGGAGATCAGACAGGCCTCATCATGTCCCCTCCCTCCTTAGATCTGTCCTCTGTGACTCATTAACAGGCCTAAGGCTCTGCAAGACACACCTGCAGGTCCTCAATATATACAACAAACCACTGGGGCTGGGCATATGTCCTATATCTTGAATCTGGTTAACAGACTCTTACTTTAACTCAGCATTCCTTTTCACTAACTCCTGGTCTATTAGACAGAGCCTAGCTCTTTCAGCCAATTGTCAGCCAAAGAATCTTTAAAACCCACCTATAACCTGTGGGACCTCCTTTGAGATGTTCCCCGTTTTCAGACCAAATCAATGTATGCCTTCTATGTATTGATTTATGACTTTACTTGTATTTCCTGTCTCCCTAAAATGTGTTAAACCGAACTGTAACCCACCACCACAAGTCCACTTGCTCAAGGCTTCTTAGGTGTGGCTCTGTGTCATGGCCCTCGAATTTGGTTTAGAATTCAACTCTTTCAATTGTTTTACAGAGTGTGGCTTCTTTTCCATTGACAACATCTCCAACTTAAACTATTTTCTTCTATTATTAGTTAATTCCTTTGCTTATGTGGAAACTTCAGGGTACATGAGGACCCTTTACTTTGGGAAGGCAGCACCAGTTTTGCAGGCAGATGGGCATGGGTGCAAATTCCCTGACCTACCATTGAAGAGCTCGATAACCTTGGAGATGACATCACCTCCCTCAGCCTCTGCTCTAGAGGTTTCTGTGAAGAACACAGGCTGTGAGACCAGCCGCCGGGATCCAAATCCCAGATCTGCAGCCAGGTGCAGCCCTGGGCAGGTCAGGCAGGTCTCAGGCTTCTCGTCTGCTGAGAAGATAGTTGTGAAGAGCAAATGAGATGGTGCATTGACAGCCTGACAAGCTGTGCATGAGCACCTTTCACTAAAGCCACAGCATGAGATCAACCTGAAAGTGCTCACTGACAGATGAATGGAGAAAGGAAATGTGGTACATATACACAATGTGGTACATACATACAACCTTAAAAAGAAGGAATTCCTCTGTAGAATCTGTTATTCAGGAAGGTGAGAGAGAGGATCACTTGAGCCCAGGAGTTCAAGGCTGTAGTGGCCATTCCAGGCTATGACTGCCTGTGAATGGCCACTGCACTTGAACATGGGTGACATGGTCTGTCTCTTAAGAAAAAGAAATCCTGTCATATACAACATGGGTGAACTTGGAGGACACTATGCTAAGTAAGCTACACCAGATGCAAAGACAAAGTACTACATGATTTTTCTCAGATGTGGAATCTGTAAACACTGAACTCACAGAAACCCAGAGTAGCATGGTGGTTGTCAGTGGCTGGGGTAGGGTAATTGGGATGATGTTGGTCACAGGACACAAAAGTTGAGTAACACAGAAGGACAGCTCAAGAGCTTTATTATATATCATGGTGACTACAGTTACTGACAACATATTATATTTGAAAATTATGAAGAGGGTAGACTTTGAGAGTTCTCATCACGAAAACCAGTAAGCACATAGGGTAATTCATAAGCTAATTATCCCTATTTAGCCATTCTACAAAGTATACATATATTAAAACATCATGTTGTATACCATAAATACATCTAATTTGTATTTGCTAATTTGAAATAGTAAAAAAAAAAATTCTCCCATAGACGAGACAGATTTCCCGTACATAAGAATCCCAAAGTAATGTTTAAAAAGAAGCTCTGTACATAGTATTTACTCAAAAACTTGCCTGACAGGATGTAAGGATTACATGAGTCAGTGTCTTTAAGCCTCCCCTGCCGTCCCTCGTGGCCTCTCCCACGTGTGCTGCCCTTCAGCCACGCCCAGATCTTGAGCTGTGCTCCAACAAGCCCCTGTGCCTACCTGAGCCACAGCCTCTGCCTGGAAATCCCTTCCTTTCCTGCACTGCCTTGCCCAGGCACCCTTGAATGCCCAATTCAAAACATCTTTCCTCTCTTGTGTTCCCATGACGCCCAAAAGGTTATCATTTACCATGCACCTCTTTGTGCTGCCAGAGCCGTTGCAATTGTTAACAGCCTGTGAGCAGCCTGGGAATGAGGACCATGTTTTTTTCATTGCTCTTTGTATCATTAGTTCCATGTATATTTCCTGTCCTGTAGTAAACTCCATACCTTTTGATTGAATATGCAAAGGAATGAAAACGCTACTGAGAAAGACAATCCACCATGGGCCTGGCACATCCTTGCAGATACTTGCTGGGTTAGCCAAGAAAGCACAACTCGTTCCATCTATACTAATTTCTCAGGTTGTGTTTGCAGCAAGCAACCCTCAGGGATGAGGCAATGGCTTCTTTTAGGACAAAGAGTGAGCTCCCCATAAAGGAAGGGATTTCCCAATCTCAGTGTTCCTCAGCTATGACACAAGCCCACTGTTTGCATAGCATACACGTGGGTCCTCTGTGCTGGCTCTGTAGAACTTGTGAAGCAAGAAGAACCAGCATTGTGCCACTTGCTGTGCTGGGAGTAATAAAATCTTTTGTCTCTGACCCAGGAGTCTCATGTCTTCTGACAGTATCCATGAAACAATAAGGACAATTTATTAACTCAGAGCAAACTAAGACCTGTGGGACAAATCCAGCCAATGATTTGTTTTTGTACAGTCCGTGAGCTAAGAATGTTTTTATATTTTTAAAGAGTTGTACAAAAAATATATGTAACAGAGACCGTAAGTTGCCCTAAAAGCCTAAAATATTTATGGCTTTACTCATAGAACAAAATGTTTGCTAACTCCTATATTATCTTGTAAGGAGGGAAAACTTAATCTGAGTCCCTGGAAAGTTTCACCTCTTCACTCACAGGAATGAGTTCTTGCTCTCAGTGGACTGGATTAGTTACCCAGAGAGTAGATTGTTATAAAGCAAGGTTGCCCCCTGTGTTATGCCCCTTTTGCAAGTGTCTCCTCCCCCTCCACTTCTCTGCTCTTTCACACACAGAAGGCCCTCACCAGAATGCAGCTGCCAATCTTGGATTTCTGTCTTGTAGAACTGTGAGCCCAAATGAACCATTTTTCTTTATAAATTGCCCGATCAGTTATAGCAACAGAAAATGGACTAAGACAGTAGGTATCCAGAAGGCAGGCAGATGTAAACGAGTGAGACCTGGGCTGGACACTGACCTGGGGCCATCGATGTTACGATACAGCCATGTGAATGAGCTAAGCTAGAGTTCATGTACAGAGGAACAAGAGAAGACGGCTGAAAGAAGAGCCTGCAGGAAGATGGTGAGAAGAAACAGAGCCCAGGAAACAGAACAAACAAGGAATGAGGTAGAAGGGAATCAAAACATTTCATCATTTTTAAGTCATATTCCAGAAGAGTGATGTCAGCCAAACAGCAGACTAGAAAGTTCCAAAAAACCAACTAGAGTTGTCTGAACCTTCAATTTTGAAAGAAGTTCTATTGTGGGTAAAATACTATCAAATAGCATCACCTGCTACAAGGAAACTTCCATGAAAGGAAAAGGCAAGCTTCATTGTTGTCTTATCTTAAGAAATCTCCAGGCCAGCACAGTGGCTCACACCTGTAATCCTAGCACTCTGGGAGGCTGAGGTGAGTGGATTGCCTGAACTCACAGATCCAAGACCAGCCTGAGCAAGAGTGAGACCCCATCTCTAAAAATAGCTGGGCGTTGTGGCGGGCACCTGTTGTCCCAACTACTTGGGAGGCTGAGGCAAGAGGATCGCGTGAGCCCAAAAGATTGAGGTTGCTGTGAGCTATGATGCCACGACACTCTACCAAGGGCAACAAAGTGAGACTCTGTCTCTAAAAAAATTAAAAAGAAAAGAAATCTCCACGGCTATCCCACCTTTCAGCAACGACCGCCCTAATCTGTGGGCAGCCACTAACATGGCGGCAAGCCGCTCCACCAGCAAAACGATTATGACTCACTGAAGGAGCAAATGAGTGACAGCATCCTTAATAAAGTGGCTTTGAATTAAGGTCTGTACATTTTTGGACATAATGCTATTGTACTATACAGTCATAGGCGACAGCAGTAGCATGTAAATGTAACTTTCATATGCGCGAAAACTTTCCGTGACTCACTATTGTGATATTCACTTCTTTGCAGTGGCGTGGAATCAAACCTGCAACATCTCTAAGTTATGCCTGTGTGCACAACTTGCATGAATCCGTACAGAATTATGTTAAGTGAAGAAATCCAAACCCCAAATGTTACATATCCTATAGATCCATTTATATGCCACCTAATCTTTGATAAACCAAACAAGAATATACACTGGGGGAAAGAATCCCTATTCAATAAATGGTGCTGGGAGAACAGGCTATCCACATGTAAAAGACTGAAACTGGATCCGTACCTTTCTCCACTCACAAAAATTAATTCAAGATGGATAAAAGACCTAAATCTATGGCACAAAACAATAAAAATCCTCAAAGAAATTGTGAGGAAAACACTTGAAGCTATCGGCCTGGGGAAAGACTTTATGAGAAAGACGTCGGTGGCAATTGAAACAACAACAAAAATAAACAAATGGAACTTACATGTTATTCTTAAAGCGATACATAAAAATGGAGAACAGGTGCCTGCAGCTAAAGGTGGGGACGTGGGTGCAGCCTTGTAAGGACAACACAGCCATCCCGTGTCCACAGAGATGCTCTGAGTCTCGCCTGTGGCTGCTGCTGCCCTGCACAGCACACACTGGAACTTTGCGTGCTCCCATCCCTGGGAACCTGCCAAAAGGCACGTGGCAGCCCTCTGTAATGTGAATTATACATTCGCATTCGTCTGCCTGTTAATCTGTAATTATCTCCGTTAGAGTCTGCCTTAGATAAAAACAATCACATTCCCATCCACCAGCTAACATGAATCCTCAGCGTTTGAGAAGATTTTGTTTCTGTTTGCCGTGTAAGAAAGAAAGGGCACAGAGCAACTGAGTGGTCTCCCGGAAGCCTGCCTGCGGACACCAGCGGCTCCCCAGCTCGCTGCTCAGGGCCACCTACACCCGTGCGATCCCTCTGGCCCGTTTTCCCCACACTGCCACCCTGTGCCTTATCTGCCAAAAATGAGAAAGAAGAGAATGGAGCAGAGCCACAGAGTGTCTGTGTGCGCCTCTGACGGGAGATCCTTGAGCACACGCAAGCTGCCAGTGGGAACAGCTAGCAGGCTGCTCACTACTTCACAAAAGGGAAAACCCAGCGCAAGTTGTGCTGCTGGCCCGGGAAGCTTAGACAGAGGCAGCACATTTGCATGCGTGCCAGAAGCTGGGGTGCATCCCCACCCCCACCCCCCGTAGCCCCTCTGGGCTCTCCCCACTCTGGGAAGGCTCTGCGGTCGCCACCAGCAAGGGCACCGGGAACCGTGAGCCGCTGTAGGGAGGCAAAGCAGCCTTGATGAAATCAGGGCATCCAGAGCCCTGAGCTGTGTCTGGTGTAAGCTGGGCCACACCCTCCCCTACATCACCCCACTTCACTTCTTAGGGATCATTTCTCTGGTCCTGAAAAGGACACTGGTATTCTAAAAACAGGATTCTAACTGGACTTAGACATAGGTCCTAGTTAGTTCTGCCATTAGCATTTAAGTAAAAAATGACTAATGCGAACTTTTGAGTTTTATTTTCTTCTTTCGTAAACAGGAGCAATGATGAGGATGGTATTTGTGGAACACACATATGCCAGCCCCAGGGCAAGTACCAAGGCAGGCACCATCCTGGTGTTACAGAATCAGGTACAGAGAGGCCGCACTAGCTAGGGAGTAGGACAGTCAGGATTTGAACCCAGATGCTTTGGCTCCAGAGCGTGTGTGCCTGTGCCCTGGAGATTAGGGAAGGTAACAGAGGAACAAGAGTGCCCAGTTGTCCCTGCACCTGTGGTCCAAGTCGGAGCCAGGCTGCCTTGCCGCCTTCAAGAGCCTGCCCTACGAGCAAATGCTAAGCGTTTGCACGCGCGCCCAGGAAGCTCATGGACAGCCTGGCACGCGTGTGCAAGGCTGGCACAGGCCAGGAGCTGTCCCGCTTGGCACAGGTGGACCAGCACGAAGCCTGACCTCAGCTCCAGGCTGCGTGAAGGCCCCATGAAGTGCTGTTGCTCTCAGTTTACACATACGGAATTCACGTCCTGTCCCTCTATTCCTTTGTATCCCACTCTTTGCAACTCGTAATCCTGAAACAACAGGGAAATTCTTCCCTCTCTGAGGAGCTGGCAGGAAAACAGTCTCCTTTCTAGTGACTCCATTAGAAACCCCACTAAAAGCCTTGCAGAAGTCAGACAAAAGAACTTGCCAGCAGCGAGATTTGCGATTGTGCCCAGTGGTCACGAGGAAGGGACACACAATCGGCATGATTCAGCTCCACAGAGGGGGCGCAGAGGAAAACTAGAGACACAGGAAGCCGAGCCCTGGAACGGGGCCTGGACAGGGTGCCTGGTAGGGCCCTGCTTTGGTACAGGAAGGGCCCGGGGGTGCAGAAGCCACCAGTGCCAGGCTTTCTAAGACAAACTCAATTTCCAAATTTCATCTGCTGTCGATCACACCTTGTTACGGGCTCTGAAATCTTTGGAGAAGGGATTGTAGACGGGACGTGCCTGGTACAGAGCCTGTGTCTCTCACTCACCCATCTGTAACTCTCTGAAGCTTGAGCTTTGTGTTTTGATAGCCATCAAAGGAAGAGCTCATCCACTTTATCAGCAGGGTGGGCTGCTAAAAAGGGGGCTCTAATGCACTTCTAGAAGGCAAAGCCTGCTTCCTGCCCAGGAAGGAACTACTTCCCAGCTAGGCCTATTGCCTGCCCTTGTCTAAACTGCTTCCGTAACACTGTGAGGCGCCATTGCTCCCTTTGCAGAGGTGCAAGATGGAACTCTGGAAGGCTAAGCATTCACCTAAGGTACACAGCGGACAGGTCCAAGATCTGAAATCACATTTCATCAGCTCCTACAGCCACCTGTTCTATGGATCTTTGGGGAGAAGAATAAATTCCTTTACTAGGTATATATCCAGAAGGTCTGCTTGATTCTTGATCCTGCTGTTCCTATCCATGCCTACCTGTCATTTCTTGCAGATTTCCCTGTCAGCTCCGTGGGACAGGGTCAGCCCCTGAAATTCTCCCACAGCCCAAAGCTGGGCTCCCTTCCATGGGAAACAGCAACGGCCCCGGCAGCGAGCAGTGCGCTCCATCCAGTCGGGACACCTAGCCTTACCTTCTGCTGGAGAAGCAGTCTGCAGTCCGTGCATTCAGCTCTGGGAGCGGCATTCACTCACCCGCAAGCTGCAAAAAGTCACAGCAACCGTGTCATTTGGTGGGTAAAAGATTCTCTGAGACAACCCAAGCAAATGTTCTCAACACTGACCGGGTTACAGGCCTATGAGAAACACAAGCTTCCACGGCTTTCCTTTCTGCAGCCTTTGGGACCCAGGAAACTCTAGAGATTCCCTCCTGTCTTCATCCCGCCAGGCTCTTCTGTCTCCAGAGAACCTACCTCCTGAGTCTGCATCTATTGAAATACACTTTTACACCAGAGAACTCCCCAGACATCAGTCTGATCCCCATATGTAGAATTCAGAAGCTGTTAAATGCCCTCAGAGAATCACAAAGCCTCCTGGGATGTCTGTGGAGTGTAGAACATAGCAGGATGTCAGAGGGTAAACTGAGGCTTCGGGGGAGGGGACTTGTTCAAAGACACAGATCTGCCAGATGGGGCAGAGCTGGGATTCTGTTCTCTATGAATTACATCCTTCACCATCACCTGGACGCTGGGGGCAGCAGGGGGCAAAGAAAACCCACCCTCAGGGCTCTAGGCAACTCCAAGGGAAACAGCCTTTCTCAGAAGTCTCCTGATGGGTCATAGTCTCAGGATTTATTGGATCTTGAGGAAAGGTGAGTTTGGATCTATGCTTTGCTGTTAGCTGACTGTGTGACTCCAGATAGTCACGTTGCTTCTCCAAATCCCAGGGACTCCATCGCTCATGGGTCACAACAATTCACTGGCGTCCTCAGGAGGACGAAGCATCATCATCACCATCATCATCTCCTCCTTCTCCCCTCCTTGTCTTCTCCCTGTTTCTCTTCTTTCTCCTCCTTCTCCCCAGTTCACACTTATTATTAAGCATTTTCACCATACTCAAAACACAGTTCCAAAAAGTTTATAAGGAGCCTGATAGGAAGGTGTAATTACTTCATTTTCCAGATGATAAAAGCCAAGACTGGAGATACTTGTTTGTTTTCCTGGAGTCACCCTGAGATCCCCTGAGAGGCAACCGGCATCTGGATCTGGGCAGCTGGAGAGTGGAGTAGGCACCCTTAAACCCAGCCCCGATCCTCCCCCCACGCAGAAGGGCTTCACCACTAACAACCCCCTGCAAAGCCTGGCTGGCAATGGTCCTTTTCACTGACACTCTTTCTGGGTTCACAATCCGCAGAAGTCATATCTGAACCCACGCAGGAAGCATTTGGTTGGCATCCCAGGAGGGCCTGCTTTAATTCTTCCTGCCTCTCCCTTGGCTGGGGCTGAGGACAGCAGGTGGGTTTGGCGAGGAGCACTCAGATGTGAAATGGGTCAGAGAACAAATGAGGAAGGAGAATTCAGCATGTTCAGGTTCCTCTGTGGCTGGAGTTTATCCATGCGGGAAGTGAGTTGAGTCTGAAGATTTCCTGTGGGGCTGGGGGTGTTGGCCAGCCTTGGTGACACAGAAGCCCTGAGGCAGAGAAGGGGGAGGCGCTGCTAAGACTTTATACTAACCCACCATTAGTATGGGTACAGATTTCCCACCATTGAAGGTGCTATCCTACTGGCTGTATGGCCTGGAGTTGGTCATCTCCATCTCTGGGGGCAAATTTCCCTGTCATTGAAACAAGCATTTTGGATCTGAGCAAGAAAAGTACTGACTTTCTTCAGAGTTTCCTGTCAACATGGCCCTTAGACTGGTCAGCACCTCTTGATACTATTTTCTACCAGAGGACTTTCTTAAAAATACCAATTTTCTTAAAAATATCAATGCCCTGTCCCAAACCAGTGGGATAAAAAGACCTGGGCATTGGACTTAGGCAGCAATATTCTTTCGACTCTGCAGGTGACTCTAACTGGTACTTGCTCTATATCATCTCTCGAGCTACGCCTCTGGGTGGCAGGTGGCAGTAGACCCATTTGAGTGCTAAGAAATGGACACCCGGGCAGGGAAATGACCTGCTCAAGATCACAAGGTTAATTAGCAACAGAGTGAGGTGAAAAATTAGTAAGGCTCTGTCCAGAGTGCTGAAATGGGAGGCTGGCGCCCCGCCCGAGGGTGGAGCCGGGGCTTCCTAGGCCCCACCCTCTCACCTGCACACTCCATCTCTCTCTCTTTCTATATCTTCTTTTTTTCTATCTCTTCCCCTTTCTTCGCCCCAATCTCCATTTTGCAGCCATTCCCCTGTGATCTTCACATTGAGTCTCTACCCTACCTGGCCCTTCTCTGTCTGGCTGCCTCCCCAAGGACAGATCTTGACTTTCAGCCCAAGTTCTCCCTTCCTTTCCTTCCTCAACCATTTGGAAAAGTCTGGTTTCTCTCTATGACACCAGAAGAGGATTTATAACCAGAGACATGTCTTTCTTCCAATGTCGCATTATAGAGAGACCCTAAATCTTCCGAGAGAAACCACTGAGTAGAGGTGGCTTATGTAATCCAGTGCACAATGGCCCCACAGCCACCATCATATACCAAATGGGGTCACGTTCCTTTAATCAAAAAACCTTCCTGCTGAGCACCTACTATGTGCTAGATTCTGGGAGCACAACAGTAACGAAAGAAGCCTGATCTCTTCTCCCTGCTTTCTAATGAAGGAGACAGAAAATAAACAAGCAAAGAATTTAAGCACTCATTTTAATTCTCTGCCATGAAAATAATAGGCAAGGTGTTGGGATAGAGGATAACTTGGAATAGTAGAAGACTGATTTAGGTTAAACGATAAGGGAAGGTCTCTCTGAGAAACTGGTATTCAAATTAAGAAATAAAATATGAAAAGGAATCAGCCATGAAAGAACAAGTAGAAGATTTCAAGTGGAGGACATAGTGAGCCTTCTAGGACAATTCCCCTACCACTGGGAAAAGCTGGGCATAGACAAATAACAGGCTGATATGGCTAGAATAGGAGAGGGCAAGGGCGAGGTAAGCAAGAGACACAGGTGGAGCCTGCATCCCCTTGGAGGCTGCAGAACAGAGCTCTCCTCTTTAGAGACCCCGGCGTCTGCCATCTGATTTGCATGGTCATTGGTCCCTGAGGGTTGTGGGGTGAATGGAAGTGGACACAGAGGCACAGTTCATTTTAGAGATGTAGCTTGGGTTTAGAGGTTCTTTAGAAGGTGGGATCTTCCTCCTTCTCCTGCCCACTCTCACCCCACTGGATTTTCAGCATTCTGCCTCCCAAAGGCCCTGCTTACGAAGTGGTGGCTGTTACTATCATCGCCACCACCACTACCATCATCGCTATTTTGGACTGGGCCCTAATTGACATAGGAATGAAAGCAAGGGATGGATTAAAATATGCTTACTGGTCTAGTTCAAGATTTTTGTCCTAGTGGACAGAACAAATCAACTAATTTCATAAGCATTTACAGAATGCCTGGTGTATGCAGTACAGAGAGATAAACAGATTCCAACAGAGGCTAATTAACAATTTATTGGGCCTTTGCTAAGGGCTCTATAAGAACTGTCTCCTTAAACCTTTACAATAATTTTGTGAGGCACAAACTATGAATTTTTCTACTTTCCAGATAAGGAATTCAAGAACAGGGAGTGAAACCATCAATTAAGCTAATTAAAATCTTTTTATTCCATCCTTATCCTTGAGATGGCTGTTTGATGTTTTGTCCCCCACCTCAGCCCTGCTCCCTAAAATTCTGTGCTAATAGATTAGTGTGTTATCTTGGAAGTAGCATGTAGTTCAGCAAGGACACTCAGGAACCAAAGTTTGTTGGGATGGATTCCAATCCTAGCAATTATAGTCTATTACATACTTGGTTTCTGTGAATCTATTGATATGCTAAAAATAAGAACAAGATAGTAGCTCAACAAATGGTGACTCATGTAGTTCTAATAGTAATTTTAAGAGTTCATATCCATGTTAGCAGAGACCTTTATGGGTAACCTCTTAAGCCCAAGGAATGACCTAATGGTGGAATTTCTGACACTTTGCCAAGAAGAAGGGATGGTATAGTTTTGAATGAAAGACTGGGAGTGGTGGCTGACCCAGGGGCAGAAGGTTTCAACGTGGACAACCTTCCCCTCTTCAGCAAGACCAAAACAGAAATATACCTTCAACCTACCCCTGGAACTGCCAGTCCTCCCCCAAAAACCCTCCCTTGGAGCTACAAGTTATTTCACTTCTCCTGGAACACGTGACTGATAAACACTTCCGTTAAAAGCAATATTCAATCATGCCATTGAATTAAAGGAGTGGACTAGTGTGCTGTACATCACCCCAGCTGCTCGTACAAGCAGAAGATCAATAGTCCAGCAATAGACGCTTCATAGTTAAAAGAAGAAGAAAAAAGAAAGGCAAAGACCCTGGCAGATGGTCCTGCATTTTCCTTAGCTTTTCAGTTCCCAAAGCTTTGGGGGATTTGCCAGAACAATAAGTCCTGGTTGGAGCTGTCCCAAAAGGCTGGCTGGGAAGGGACTTCAGTAAAGTCACGTGGTCTGTCCCTCCCCTCAAAGCTGGCTGGGATAAATGCTGCCACTTTTAGACTTGCTGAAGTGTCTTTCAAGAACTCTCTGATGCCTTTCTGCATAAAAAAGCCGACTGGGTGGACATCCGTTCCCATTCTCTTCCCAGCAGCCACATCTACATTTTTATACTAAGCACCCAGATTTTTTGCTGGGAAAATCTCTACCTCAGCGCCTTTTGGTTCACCATGGAATGAATTTGACTTCCACAATCCTAAGGTGGTCACATGAGTCATATCTGGCCAATAAGAGCATCCCATTCATTCTCAAGCCCATACAGATTGGCTCATGGATGCACATGTGACCCAAGTCTGGCCAATCAGCATTGATTCTGGGACTTTCCCTAAAGCTGCTTCTGTCTTAGCAGGGGTTACCAGGCTTGGGGAACTGAAACCTGAAGCTCTTTGTCATCACAAGAAAACTTAGCCAACGGGTAGAGAGGTGAAAAGTGATTGACCAAATCCTGGTTAAACAGTTGGATCCTGAAATTCAGCCAGGCAAGTATCCAGGTTAGGCTTTATTTATGAGAATCCATAAGTTATCCTTTTGTCTAAATTGTCAATGTTTTGAATAAAATTTCCATTTCTTGTCAATTAAAGAGTCTTGAAAAATCCATTACGTTTTCTTGTTCCACACATCCAGTGAATGAGTTGCTTAATGTGGAGGGAAAAGTGCGGATATTGAAGCTGGATCCAAACTCCAACCCCTGACACCACTATCTACTAGCTATGTGATCTTGGGCAAATTGCCTCAGGTTTTTAAAAGCCAGTTTCCTCATCTGTAAATTGAGTATGATGCTTCCCTCAAAAATGAGGATGAAATAAGACTGTCTAGTTCTTAAGGGTGCATGAAATATAGCCAGCCCTTTCTCTAACCTTGGAGTCTCACTCTGCTATGAAAGGGAATAAAACTGTCACCACCACCATTACCATCAATTCCAGGAGCAAACTGGACCTCCTAGAATGTTCTGGAGCAGAGAAAAAAGTATGCAGTAGCACTGCCTGGATCTGACCTAAACATCAAAAATTTATAAAGCTTAATTGAGGTAACAGGTCTTGCTCAAATACAGAATTAGCAGAAGGGAATATGATGCTTTGAAGATCAACTATCACTAGTTACAGATGCACATGTCACCCTCAACATTATTTGTGTTATCTTATTTAACTTTCACAATCCTATGTGAAAACTGAGATTCAGAGAGGCATAGTAACTGCCCTGAAGTCACACAGCCAGCAAGCCTGAGTCCAGAGTGCATGCCCTTAACCACTGAGTTGTGCTGATTCTCAATAACAATGCCCAGGTCTTGGGCTCTAACCATGTACCAGACACTAAGCAGGGCTCTGTATGCACCTTCCCTTTGAATCCTCCCATGGTACTTTGAGAAAGGATTGGTTGCCATTAACAGGCAAGAAGCAGCAGCAATACTGGGTGCCAAGTATGATTAAAGAGGAAAACTAAGTTCTTACTGCTCATTCTACTATAAATTGCAAATTTTATATTGCATATGTGTGTATATATATTATACATATATATATATATATACACAATTTTAAAAATAGTAAAAACTCAAACTTTTTTGAAAAGCACATATGCACATATCCTGTGACCCACTACTAGGAAGGGAACCTGGAAAAAGCATGCCGATATCCAAAGAGGAAACAAGTGGAAAGGCTAGCATTGTAGTCCTGATTTTAAAAATATGGTACATCCAAGCATACGTAGCTGTGTGATCACGTTAAAGAATGAAGCAGAACTGTTTTTTTTTTCTATATATAAGTGATATCCCAATATCTTAGTAAGTGAAGCAAGATGAAAAAGAACAACAAAATAAAACAAAACCAAAAAACTCAAAAGCAAAATCCCGCCACGGTCCATCCCTCAGCCCTTCCAGTTTCGCCCCTGCACTTCTTCATGCTTCTAGCCTCGGAAGACTTATCCCAGCCATCTCCTCTGATAGGAATACCCTGCTTTTCCATCTCTTTTAAGGAGATCTTCCTTGGTCAGTTTTCATACCCAACCTGCATGGAAAAGACTACCACCTGGCCATGATGCATTACAAGGACAGGGCCCTGTGTGTCCAGCACCCAGCCCCAGCCTGGCCCACAGTGAACAAGGGTAGAATGTCCAAGGGTGTGACTGGGAAGGAACCAACAATTCAGGGGGCCATGATCAGTCCTGGACCTTGTTTCCTTCCTTCCATCATCTCCCTGACCCCTGTGAATTCCTGTGGGATGGAGGTTAAGGAGATAGATGTACATCCCTCAGAGCCTGGAGGTTCTGTACTGGGGCTCTACTTAGATATGTTTCCTATGAATCATGAGATTTGTCCTTTTATCATCCCATTTTACATGTGTGTAAGAAAACTGAGGTCCTGGGCAAGGGAAATTGACTTTGCCAAGGTTCCTGGCTGCTCGTCGATGGACTTGAGGTACAAACATCGATTGAAGGGACAGAGGAATGGAACTGCTGCCTTGCCCAGCATCACAGCACACCCTGCTGGGTTCAGACCTGGCGCCGTGGTGGAGTTCTTACCTCTGATGTGCACTGTGTCCCTCAGGCCGCACCAGCAAACAAGAGCTGGCCACTGGCAAATTGACCTGTATGTGCTGTCTCCTTCTCTGTCGAAGAGGATGCTCGTTTGTGAGCTTAGGAAGGCCATGGGCTGTCCCGAGAGCTGTCACCCTATGACAATATTGACAGAGCCTGTGCCCCCACCTCGTGAAACTCCAGTGTACACACGTGGGGAAAGTAGGCCCATCCTCTCTCACTGAGAGAATAAGTGTAAGGAATTAAGGAGACTCTGATTAAACAAACAGATGTTTTTAGTAGGCAATAGAAGTGTCAACATGATCCTAATTAATGAATGTGTTAATGGCTGTTCTCTGTTTGAAGACAATAGTAACCGCCTTCTAGATGTATCCACAATGACTTACAGGGAGCACGTCTCCTGCACACCCAGAGCCTGCATGGAGAGGGTGGAGAGGGGGACGGGAAGGGCAAATGGATATGCCCACAGGCATCCAAGGAGCATGTCCTACACTCACAACAGTAACGCACACTGGCAGAACACACAGGGAGTGCGCACATGTGAATATGCACTCACTTGCTCAATGTAGTGTGCCACAACACAATGTAACGAATACAATATTTACATTATCCACACCACCCCCACTCAAACACACAATATGCCCATATCACAAAACATATACCCAAGGCCCGTATTAAAAACTTGTAGCATCCTCACAGAATACATACAGTCACATACAACACACATACCACAATACAACACAACGAAACACACAATGCATACAATGAACGTACAACACATGTATCTACAACACAATACATAACACACATACTATGTACACAGCACACCATGGCAGGTCCACACACATCGCATGTGTACTTCTCCTGCAGAGCTCATAGCTCCAGGACACTCGGTGTGACACACAAAACACGGAGTCGGTTTGCTCAAGGGAATCCCAGGTCTACAGAGAAACCTGAGTACTTCCCTGTGATATGTACTGAGGAATTTCTCAACACCATTAGCATGCTTATGTTTATGCATATTTTCAGGTGTTTAAAGAGGGTAAGTTATGACAAAGTGTTTGCTATGTAGAAAAAGCACGGGACACTACTGAAGAGTTGTGCTGTTATCACTCCATGATTGTTTTTATAAAGATATCAAGTAAACACATCCTTAGCATGGTATTTTTATTTATTTCAAAAACTCTGGGAAGTGTGTGATTGATCAAGACTCTTTTTTTACCTTGGCCACTAGGAGGCTCAGGACTGAATCTTCACTCCACACAGAGAAGGGCTATTGGTTTTCATAGCACAGATTTCTGAGTTGTAGATCTGTTTTACCTTCTTATATGATTTTTCTATTTTTCTTTCATTCTATTTTAAGAATATATTTGTACGTTTTTATTTTTCTTTCTTTCTTTTTTTTTTCTTTTGAGACAGAGTCTCACTCTGTCACCCTGGGTAGAGTGCTGTGACATCATAGCTCACAGCAACCTCTAACTCTTAGGCTCAAGAGAGCCTCCTGCCTCAGCCTCCCAAGTACCTGAGACTGCAGACACCTGCCACAATGCCCAGCTATTTTTTTTTAAGTAGAAATGAGGCTCCTTCTTGCTCAGGCTGGTTTCTAACTCTTGAGCTCAAGCGATACACCTGCTTTGACCTCTCAGATTGCTAGTATCATAGGAGTGAGCCACCATGCCTGGCCTAAGAATATATTTGTAAATGACTCTAAGTTTTTTCTAGAACAATATGGGGGCAGGAAGAAAGATAGATTTTAGGTAGAGAGAAGTATTGGGGCAGTTTAGCTGCTACAACAAACACCCTCCAATTCTCAATGATTCAACACAACAAAGATTTATTTCTTGCTCAAGAAGGTGGAAAGTTGCTCCACACAGCCATCAGAGGCCCAGAGTTTCTTCTGTCTGGTGGCTCCAGTGTCTGTTAGGGCCTCTGATATCTCTGAAGGCAGCTGCATGGGGGAAGCATGGAGGATTGTTCAACAGATGCAGTGGTCTTGCCTAAGACTGGCTGACATCATTTCTGCCACTATTCCATGGGCCCGAACTCAGACATATGGACCCATCGCAGCGCAAAGAGGGCTGGAATATAGTCTTTCTGTGTGCCCAGGAGGTAGATGAAAAGGACTGGTGAAGCTTCAGCCTGTCTCAACCACAACAGACAAACTCAACTGCAGTAAGTTTACAATGAAATAATCTCTAAAGTAACCAATATTTACTAAGAACCATCTAAATTTAAGGCTGTGTGCCTGGCTCTTTGGAAGGGCTACACTGATAAAATGCACATCATTCCTGGACTCTTCCACTGTGCACAGAGAAAACTCTATGGATTATACCAAAATGTGAACAGAAAGCATCCCTGAGACGTGACGTTGTATGTGGTTTTCATTGCTGTTGTGCTTTTCTCTGTGGCTCTCAATTGTCCTCCGTCAGTACGTACTGCGTTTTTTAATTGAAATGTGGCACACATCCACCACAGTATGCAAAACACAAACCTGCAGCTCAATGGAACACCAGTGCAACCTCGTCCAAGCCTAGAAACAAAACGTTGCCAGCACCAGGAAACCAGCCCCCGCATGCGGTCCCTCTCAGTTCCCTGCTATAGATAAAAACTAGCCTGACCTCCAACACTAGAGTTTGGTTTCTCCTGTTCTGTTTTTTTTGTTTTTGTTTTTTGTTTCTTTCTTCTTTTTTTTTTATTGTTGGGGATTCATCGAGGGTACAAGAAACCAGGTTACACTGATTGCATTTGTTAGGTAAAGTCCCTCTTACAATTGTGCCTTGCCCCCAAGAGGTGTGTCACACACCAAGACCCCACTCCTGCCCTCCTTCCCTGTCTCTGCTCTTCCTTGCCCCCACTCCCTCTTTCTCTCTCTCTCTGCTCTGCCCTTCCCCTCTCCCCACCGTGTACTAGGTCGGTAATTGTCTTCATATGAAAATTGAGTACATGGGATTCATACTTCTCCATTCTTATGATGCTTTACTTGGAATAATGTGTTCCAATTCCATCCAGGTTAATACAAAGGATGTGAAGTCTCCATCTTTTTTAATGGCTGAATAGTATTCCATGGTGTACATATACCACAGCTTGTTAATCCATTCCTGGGTTGGTGAGAATTTAGGCTATTTCCACATTTTCACAGTTATAAATTGAGCTGCGTCCTGTTTTGTTTTTTTTTTTCATGTCTTGTTCTATGTGGGTTGGCAGGAGGTGGAGACTTGCTCTGAGCAGTCATTGGGACACTCAAAGTTTCATCCATCTAAGTATTTAAAGTACAAGGGAATAAAGAGGGTATCTAAAGCTGTAACTAAATCTTTATCTTGGCACAAAGTAGAATGTCAGGATTGAAAGACACCGGAACCCAAGGTCATGTCCAGAGAAGAGAGAAGTGGCCATCACGGGGCAAGAAAGAGAGAATGCTCAGCTGGAGCCAGCCTCTGAGCTGGGCATTGAGGACATACCAAGTCTGAGTCTGCAGAGATAGTGGAAGGCAGATGGGCAGACAGACCCATATATATAAATTAACAGAGGTGGGACTTGGGGGAACCAATGAAGGGCTCTTCTGCCCAAAAGTTGGAATGAAAGATGGCGGTGGTGAGTGTTAATGACAGAAAGAAAGGCAGGGATGAGCCTGGAAGAGACTTGAGCATCAAATACAAAAAATTACCCCTTTATTCCACAATATTTTAATTACCCGTCGATGCTGAGAAATGCTCTGTGTGCATCAGTTGCAACAATCTCATTGGTTTCCATAGCAACACTAGATGGCTTGGTGCTGCTGTGGTCCACACCTCACAGGAGTAGACTTCAGCTCCAAGAGGTTAACTGACTCACTCAAGTTCACCTAGACAGAAACGGCACCATCAGAACTTAAAAGGGTGTGCTTTCTTAGCTACTGTCCTCTGGAGCTTCCTAAACAAGGATTTTCCTCTGTGTTCTGGCCATCACCATGGCAGGCTGGGCTAGATGGGAAATCTGGGGGTTAGGAGGCGGGAAAAGCAACCTATGACACAGGGGTTACCAGCACAAGTCTCAAAGTCAGCCACAGCTAAACGCCTGAACCCCCAGCCTTGCATATGCACTTAAACATGAAGCCTCATTTTCCCCCCTGAAAGTGGTGCTAATAACGCTTCCATTCTAGGGTTGTCAAAAGAGCTGCAGCCTGTACATCGTTCAGCCCAATATCGAGCCTCAAGCTACAGAAACAGCAGCGTGATGATTGTTGTTGTTGTTGTCTTTAAAGGGATGGGGGCTTCAGAGAACAGGCTGCTACGCCAGTCAGGAGACAAGGAATTTGGGAGTGCTGTAGCAGAGGCTGTGGAAAGGGACAGCTGTGAGGGAGATTAAGGAAATTCACGCGGAATATATGTACGTCTGGTACGTATGGCACATTTGGCAGAGACAGAATCGGGATGGATACGCGCCTCCCCGGAAAGATGTGAACGGCATTTGGCATCCCTTGTTGTTCAAGCCAGGAGCAGTCCCGTGTCTGTGTGTGTCTGTGTGTTTCATGCAAATGTGGGTGTGTGTGGATGTAAATTGCACACGGCTTAGGAGAGTTGATGGCAGAGAGAGAACAAAGAGAGAGGCGGTCTCCTCTGTTAAAGAAGCCAGGTCGCCGGGTCAGGAGGGGGCCGGAGGGCGGGTCTGAGTCTTTCTTACTTGGGACCTACTGACACTTGGCCTCAATGGCTTTGCCTATAAGACGGGGCCGCAGTCCTCTTCCCTACCTTGACTCTGGAGCTGGACTAGGCCTCAGTTCAAGGTCCCATTGATTCTAAGATCTATTGCACTATGTTAATGAGAAGAGAGAGTATGTTCAAATAGGACAGGAAAAGCAACTCTGAAGTTCTCAGAAGGAACTTTAGCTTGTTCAAGTGCAGGGAGGAGAGAGGAGGGGAGAGTAGATGGTGGCAAGAGATGTCCAGTTTCTCAAGGAGCTCAAGGAAGAACTGTCCTTTTCTCAAGGGGTGGCAAGGAAGAACACAGGCACATGATTCAAAGAGAGACAGATTGAAAAAGCCTGGCTGTGTTGAACCTCGGATGCCATTGACTGCTTCAGAATCCCTCTATTACTCAGAGCAGAGAACACCTTCTTCAGGGAGACCCCAAACTTTGCATCCCCAGATTCCATCCTTAGAACCTTATGAAACTCAACAGTCCTTTGGGGAACAGGAGTGTGGGTGGGTATTGCTTAAAATTCCTGACTCCTCTACTCTAAAAAAAAAATTTAGAGCTGGGAAACATCCCTGAGTGGGGCTTGACTCTTATATCATAAGCAGTGGTCACTGTCACCACACCTCTCCCTGAGATTCCCCTGCCCAAGTCCCCTTCTCCCCAGAGTCCTCCCCTCCCCTATTTTATTAGTTACTTACAGTCTAAGTGATCGTTCCAGGATAACTAGAGAGGAAGCCACCTCCCCAAGACCCTCTCCTTTAGAGAAGAACCCCCTGTTTTAAGCAGCCTGATGGTTCCAAAAATAAATAACAGCATCAAACTGCGGAGGAATGAATCTAGAGCCAAGTAATGAGACCAAAAAAAAAAAAAAAACACCCTGGCTCCCAGCATCAGCCTGAGCCTGGCTCAGGTGGCTAGTCCTGGTTTTATCTTGTGCAGGCCCCATCTCTTTGGACAGAAAACCTTGTCGATTAGAGCCTCAATTTTCTCACCTAAGAAATGGAGCCGACAATGCAGTGTCCCTCTCAGTGTGGACATGAGGATTGACAGCAATGACTGTGGCAGGTGCCTGCCTCGGAGTGTGGAGGGCGGCACGGAGGAACAGTCCTGTCTGTGTCATTTGCTGTCCTCAACGTCCTTGGATGTGAAGGACTAGATCTCATCCGACCTTCCTTTGGCCACACCTTGTGTTTATAGAAAGTCTTTCCTTTAGTTAAACACACCCAACGTTCCCCCACTCCACCAAAACATTTGTTTCTTGCTGCCTCTCCACTTATGTATTGATTTAGGAGAAGATCAAAATAAAATGTGGGAAGCTGTAAGCTGTGACACTATTTTTTTTTTCCTGGTACATTCTGATTATGTGTAAACAGCAAATTGCGAATTATTTCCTCTTCATTTGTCAACTCCTCAAACCACCTCGGGGTCCCTTAGAATGAGTAATTGGCTCTGGGACATTGCCTGACAATTGGCTTTGCGTAGATATTTATCGCCAGGGGAGTCTTCTTCCAGCTCTAACGTTTTCCAAGAGAGAGAGGCAGGGGGATGAGAGCGGGAAGGTCAGATCTACATAAGCTGGGGGTCTTTTGCTCCCTCCACGGGATCTCTTTTGAGGAGTGGGGTGGCAAGGAAGAACACAGGCACATGATTCAAAGAGAGACAGATTGAAAAAGCCTGGCTGTGTTGAACCTCGGATGCCATTGACTGCCTCAGAATCCCTCTATTACTCAGAGCAGAGAACACCTTCTTCAGGGAGACCCCAACTTTGCATCCCCAGATTCCATCCTTAGAACCTTATGAAACTCAACAGTCCTTTGGGGAACAGGAGTGTGGGTGGGTATTGCTTAAAATTCCTGACTCCTCTAATCTTGGAGTTTTGCAATCTTGGGGGCAAATTTCAGTTCTGCCACCAAAAGAGCTACAGATTGCTGGTCAAGAAATCTAACTGCCCTGTGCCCCCATCTCCTTGTCTTTAAAATGGTAATAAAGCTACCCCTAAAGTCTGTGGGAGTATGAGCTCATGGATGCAAATGGATAGCAGCTTGCACAGAGTACCTTTGTAAGAATTAGGAAAAGGCAACTCTCCCTGGCACAGCAATTAGGGAACAGCTCCAGGAGGAAGCAGCCCTATGCCAATTAGGGAACAGCTCCAGGAGGAAGCAGTCCAAAGACGGGCTTCAGCTCTCTTGCCTCTTTCCTTGGGAAATTTTTTGCAGTATACACCTCATGCAACTGTACCTGGCTTCCCTGCATATAAAACACTCAACATGCTCCAGCCTCAAGATTAGCACTCAGTGTCTGGTAACACTTGTGGTCACTATCATCGTGTATTATTATATAAATAAGGTAAAGCCAAGTTTGAATCCCATTTCTACCATGTCCTGTTGTTCATCCATCCCAATCTCAGCTTCCTCAACTGTAATAAGAAACAATAATTTCCACCTAGTGGTGGTGGGGGTTAATTAAATAATACTGATCTAACACTTGGCACATGCTAGGTTCAGTAAGTGTTAGTTTCCTCCACAAAGAAAAAGAGACCTTCCCACTGTGGTCTTTTCTCTTTACTACAAGAATCTACGGTTGATATGTTAGGGAGATGAAAAACATGTGTATCAAACCATTTCAGTGAAGATGCTTGGCATACAGAGATCTAACCTATTTGCAGGCAAAAAAAAAAAAAAAAACAAGTTTGGATTTGGGAGATGAGGACTCTAGTCCCCGAATCCCTTCCCCACCCCCCACTCATGCTGTGTCTTTGGACAAGTCACTGGCTTTCTCAGAGTTGGTTTCCCTGTCCGTGAAACCAAGAGTAGAGACAAGAGTCAATGCATATTGTGTGCAGCAGGCAAGTCTTTAATTCCAAACGAGCTTATGGGTAACTATAGTGCACAAAGCAGGTGAAAGCAGAGACACTCTGACTGAGCCAGGTTCTGGGAGGAACTGCCAACCCCCTCCTTTTTCTTCCTTCTCACCCTGCAGCACTCTCTGATGCTATTTTGAAGAACCCCAGGGCTCTGGGAACATAGTGTGACAGCCATTGGACTAAGATCCTTTCCTCCTTAACTATTCTGGAATACTGTGCTTCCATAACTACTGCCTTGCCACTCAGTTTATCCTGACCCAGGGTGTGTGTGTGTGTACACTACAAACGAATGCTCAGAAAGAAAGCAGAAAAGAAGTTCCACCAGCCATTAAGAAGAAATTACAAATGCATTTTTCTTTGCCTCTGGCACATTAATAAAAGAGATTACAAAACTGGAAGTGAGTCAAAGCAGGGCCAACATCACAACAATCAGGGGTGGGGGAGGGGGGCTGCTTCCCGTACAGTCATCTGATTTCATGGCCGTTCTCATGCTGAGAGAATCTGTCTGCAGCGGCTGCTGGAAGGATGTGGAGCTCATGCATTAAACATCAGGAGGACCCTTGCAACATGCACTGTGGGCTGGGAGAAAGATGGGGAGGAGGAGGCCTCTGTTCAGCCGCACAGGCCGGGTAGGGGGGATGCTCCTGACATGCCCCAGTGCACCAATAGCATGGGCTGAGACCTAGAGATTACTTAACGAAGGCTTGGGAAAATCGCTGAAAATTTCAGGGTGGGGGATGAAGAATGGTGTCCTATGCAGAAAGCACAAAGGTATTCTAGGGTTTTGAATACCATGGGCAGGCCCCCCATGGGGGAGCAGTCATAGTAAATGGTCACCATATGCCAGGAGTTCTCTAGGCTAGATGCTGAGATTGGTCATTGGAATAGACTGAATTACTGACCTCGGTTCCTCCCTTCCTCTTTATCCATCCCTTTAGTTATGTGACTTTTCAGCCTCTTTTCCCTGCACCTTGAATGTGAACTTGACCACATACTTGACTTTAGCCAAATAAGGGGCCAATGTTCTAGTTCTAGGATGAGATTTTTTGAAACTTTGTGTGTTTCCACATTTTCTCTTGCACCTCTGCCCTGGCCAGGGGAGGAGCATATTCCAGTTGGCCTAGCTTGTCCATAGAGGCTGGAAAGACATATAGAACAGAGCTAGACACCACCTGCAGTTCAGAGCTGTCCCAGCTACTTGCAAAATAAAGCCAGATGAGAAATAAATGCTTATTGTTGTGTGCAGCGGAGATTTAGTGGCTGTTTGTTATGCAGCAACAGCTGACTGATACAGTTACATATGAAGTCATTCATTTTATTCACATATTTGTTCATTCAGAAAATATTTCCTGAGCACTTCCATGCCAGACATTTTGGGAGGCATCAGAGATATAATGGTTAACAAGAGATCTGTAAAAATAGGCAGGGATTTCAGATTTATTAATTCAGGGACTGAATATCTAAATATCTACTGTGTGCCAGACATGGTAATAAGTGTTGCAATTACAGTCACAAACAAAATATATCAGGCTTCTGCACTCATGGGGCTTACAGACAGCAGATCAAGCAAACAATAAAACATATAATTTTCAAAAAGCTTGATGGATAAAGTTATGTCTTCCTTAAACTAGTCACTGTCCAGTGCAAATGACTGGGAAGTCAGTAAACTATTGCAGTACAATCAATTAAACACTAGAATGAGAAAATCACAGAAAGTTCTGAGGAAATACCTCATCCAACTTGGAGTTGGAGAGAGGAATAAAGTAGGTGAGGGAAGGTTTTTCAAGGTATACAATATCTGAGCTGAGCATGGAAGTTCAAAGAGTTTGTAGAAGAAGAAAGAAAGAAAAAGGATGGAGAGCCAGGCAGAAGACCCATGTTCTAGAGTAGAAAGGCAGAAAATAATATGGTACCTGAGGGTCAAGCATTCTGTACCTTATTGTATATAATTCTGTATATTATTGGAAAATAGAATGGAAAAGGGAGAGGCAGGAGATGAGGGGCTTAGAAGGATGAGAGTATAAAGAAATTTGGGTGCCATGTTGAAATGTTGGACTTGATTCAGGAAGGGAAATGGGGAGCCATGGAAAGTTCAAGCAAGAGAGCACAGAATCAAGTTGCCATTTGAGAGTGACTGGGTGAGACTAGAGGCAAGGAGGCAAGGAGGATGCTGGACAACAGTCTAAGACCAGAGAGGGCACCTACATTGGGGCAACATGAGGGTGAGAAATCGTCCCACTCTTGGGGTTATGGAAGCATAGAATTGTACAGCAGCAACTGCCCTGGGTACATTTAGTTCAATTTACTCATTTTTGCAAAAACTGGGTGCTAGAGAGGGTAGGTGACATGCCTCCAGTCCCACTGCAGGTGAGTTTAACTCTTAGAAATGGAATCGAGATCTTCATATTCTGAATCCCAACCTCACTCTGCTTCCCCCTCCCTACAATTTGGTAAATAATCATAATCATAATCACCATATCTAAAAACTTTGCCTCTGCTATGTGCTAGTCTCTGTGCTCAGCTTCATCGACTCTTCCCAGTACCCTGCAGGGTCAGAATTCTCCATTTTACAGATAAGAAACCTGAGGTGCAAGAGGTGAAGCAACTTGAACTTGAGCCTCAGGATCTGTGTTGGGGATAGTAGTGGCAACTCCCATATAGAACTGCGGCAGGGGCTAATGACATAAGACGTACATGTGCCTAGCACAGTAAGAAAGCTGTCTGCAAATGAGAGTGACAAAGATGATGACAGTGATGAAGGTGATGATGACAGAGATGTGCAGATCTGGCCTTGACTCCACCGTGTGACTTTGGGCAAATCACCTAACTCTTTGGGCCTCAGTTTCTCTAATCTGTCAAATGAAGACTTGAGTCTAGGGGAGTGGTTCTCCACATGTGTCCTCTCAGCCAGCAGCACCAGCCATCACCCAGGAGCTTGTGAGAAAGGCAAATTCTTGAGCCCTCTCCAGACCAACTGCATCTGAGACCCTGGGAGTGGGATCCGGCAATCTGTTTTCAACAAGTCTTCCTAGTAAGCCTGATGCACATTCTCGTCTGGTCTAGGTGGATAATTTTGTCATTTTTGAAATGACATAAGTACTTTCTTTTGCTCCAGATCACGAGGGCAGGCACAGAAAGCACAGCAAGGCTGCTGTGCTGGGCTGAAACAGACAGCAGGGTTTGTGGATCTGTCCACGCTCCCACCCTCCTCCTGACTTGGAGATTCCACAGAGCCCAATGTGAAGACCACGACCACGAGGGATACTGGAGCCCTCTGTGCCCTGTGTCAGTTTCTCCTGCTAAACAGAGCTAGATGTTCCTGCCCACCTCTCTCCTTCCCACTTGATCATAGCCAAGAGGCCGAGAAGCAATTACCTCTTCTCCCTTCCTCCCAGCCTCCGTTCCTGTTTACACATTCCGCAAAGTATGGATTTGTCTTGGCCTCATGAAACCTGGTCTATTTCTTCTTTCCTTCTTTATTTTTTTTTTTCTAAAATAGGTTCGAAACTATAATTCAGTTAATTATTTCCCAAAGCACCAGGTTTGGTGGCTACGGCACAGCACGAGGCAGAGGAACGAAGACGGGTCCTCGGAAACCTCTTTCCAGAAAATCTAATTTCATCATTGAGAAATCTTCTGTCTTAAACAGCCTCCGCCACCGCCATAAATTTACATATTCTATATGCCGAAGCTGGAACGGAGTGGGCCCCATTTGCATAATGCGGCTGGAGGGGCTCACGCTGCTCTTGAACCTGAATGCAGCAGGAGCGAGGATGCAATTATTAAGCTGTAGACATTGGCAGGGAGAGAGGCCTCAGATGGATTTCAACTCCAAACCTCATTTGCCGCCCAGGCTGCTCATTACTGAAGTCCTGGATCCTTTGCTGATGGTGGATCCCAGGGCTGGAAAAAACCAGTGACTTGCTTTCCCCAGATTATGCCTGCAGCCAGGCCGAGGCGGGTGTGGGTGAGCAGCACTGGTTTCCCAGTGTTGATCGTCAGAGCAATAGTCTCCCTGTTCCAATAGATAATTTGTTTCTTGGGCAGCTTTTTCACTTTGCCTCTGCCCACACATCGTTGCCCCCTTCCTTAACATACCTCCAAGCACCAGCAAGACAGGTCAGCCAGAGTTTGCTCACCTTCCTGCCAACAGTCTATCACAAGCCTCTCAGAAATGTTTAATTAACAGACAGTGGTGTTTAACAAAGTCTCAGCTGGAAAATGGCAAGTGGAAACAGGAATTCTCTCGTGCCATGGCGATCCTGTTGCATTTCTTCTAAGGGCCCTCAGATGGGAAAATCATGTGTTCCTGGGTTCAGGATCTCAGACCTGGGATCATTTGGTGTTCCAGGATTCATAGGTCACTCTCTCCCTTCCAGAACTGTGGGCTTTGCCTCCAAGTCACTCCATGTCCTTCAACTCCTAACCTCAGTGGCCCCTGGGTGTAAACGGCCACTTCTGGCTCTGCGGGGCACCCTCTTGGTTTTCACATGTTGATGAACAGCCTCCTACGTGCTCAGTGATGCTCAGGAACAAGACTTGAGCTTAGGGCAATCTTGCCACTTGGACCCCAGCCCTTCCTTACAGTCTTTAAACCAGGTAAAATGAACCATCTAGCCAGAGACCCACTTATCCATTTCCACAGGTAGACACCATGGGCATACTTATTAAATGATGCCAACAAAGCGTTAGGTACACTTGATAAATGTACTGACAGAACAGAACATCGTCATGCAAACCATGGTCAGCTGATGGAGGATGACCAGTGCTTTATCTCTTATGTTTCATAGTGAATCACGCAATTTTAATTTTTCCAAACAAATAGCTTTATTTCTGAGGAAATGGAAATACATTTGAAAACAGTTTCACTTCTGACTGCTAAAAATTGGTGGAGTTCGTTGACCCGGAGATGACCCTTGGCACTAAAAGCTCACTCTGTGACGGCTTTGAAACAGTGAGCCAGTTGTTGGAAATTTGCAATAGCAGATCCTTTTCTGGGAAAAAAAAAATATGTGTGTGTATATATAAAAAATATGTGTGTGCATTTATATATATATATATATATATATATATATATCCACTTACTGAGAGGTGCTGTCTCCTCAAAAGACCTCAATATTTTGTCCTCAGCACTAACTGTCTTATTGCAAGAATTTGGAGGGAAGTCACTTTTTCCATAAGACTTCGTCCAACGTTGAATTTTTTCCCCAAGAAAAGGAGATTGTTTCTGATTAGCCAGACTCAGGGTTCTAAAAACACAAAATGGTGACTTTTTCAAAGGAAGCCATTTTTCTGCATAACTTGGACCAGCACTTAAGAGCAACAGATGGTCTTCAAAGTTAGATTGCACGGTTTAGATGCAAGAGTGTCCTCAGGCAAGTCCCTGATGTCTCTAAGCCTCAGTTTCCTGCTCTGTAAAATGGAGAGAATGATAGTACCTGCTTCATTACTGTCATTGGGGCAATCAGATGAGATGTGCATAGCAGTTGAAACACAGAAAGTTCAATTAAGGTACCCAAAGTCACAGGAAGCAGCTGATGCAGGTGGGATTTGAACTCAAGTGGGTGTTTGTCTAGCCATCTTGCTGCATGCTGCCTGTTGCCATGACACGGTTATGCTGATGACTTGTCTTTACAAAAATCAGCATACCTGTCTGTGTCAGAGGTCTTTAAAGGAAGATACGCAAAGGAATGTGGAGTTCACTCAACTTGTCACCTCAGTTAGAATCAGAGGTCAGTGGCTATTTTCAAACAGACCTGATAAAGACCCACCTTTTCTTTCATTTTATCTGGAAGACCTTCCCTTTGCTTGCTATGGGAGGCAGGTCAGGTGATGGAAAATGTTAATATACCAAAGAGAAGAATTTAGCTTATAAAACCACTCATCAAAATTCAGTCTTTTGAGCTGGGGCTGAGTTATCAGGTTGCCTGCCCCTCAGTTCCAGGTGCAGCGGGGTCAGCCGTGCTTCCAGCTTCCACAAGGTGGTTGTGGTCTATGCATTTCTCTGATGTAGTTGCAGCCTCTGAGGGTGGTTCTTGGTGACAGTAACAAGTATTGCAAAATACCAACCAGCTCAACAGCACAAAGTAAAGAAAACACTCGCAAAATAGGAAAACACAAAATCCCCCCTAATTAAGAACCAGTGGTGGCACAATTGCTTGTTGGCAATACTTCCTAAACTTGAACATGTGCCAGAACTGTGACCCAGAGATCACATACCAGGTATGTTCCCAACAAAAACAACTACACAGGCAGGGAAAAACATATGTGAGAATGTTCTGGGCAGCAGTCCTCCAATCCTGGAAACTGAGAACTACCCAAATGTCCATCAACGGTTAAATGGATAACTTGTGGCATATTCTCAGAAAGGTGTATCATATAAGAGGATTGACGAATCCAGCCCATGACCAAATCCAACCACCTCCTATTTTGTAAATAAAGTTGTATCAGAACACCATCATGTCCGTTCATTCACACATTGTCGATATCTTTTTTTTTTTTTTTGACACAGAGTCTTACTCTGTTCCCCAGGCCAGAGTGCTGTGACATCAGCCATGCTCACAGCAACCTCAAACTCCTGGGTTCAAGCGATCCTCCTGCCTCCGCTTCCTGAGTAGCTATGATTACAGGTGCCCACATGAACCCAGGCTAATACTGGCTAATTTTTCTATTTTTAGTAGAGACAGGGTCTTGCCTTGTTCAGGTTGGCCTTAAAATCCCAAGCTCAAGGGATCCTCCTGCCCCCACCTCCCAGAGTGTTAGGGTTACAGGTGGGAGCCACCTCAGCCAGCCTGGTGTCCACAGCAGGATGGAGTAGTCATAACAGAGACAGTTCAACCCACAGAGCCTAAAGTATTTACTATCTGGGCCTTTCCAGAACAAATCTGCCAACTCCTACTATATAAAAATGAAAATGAACAGTCTCTACTTTCCCTGACAAATGTGGATGATTTTCCTGAACATAATACTGGGTGGAAGAAGACAACGAGTGAGGGCCTGTTGTACAACTACATTTACATAAAGTGGGAAGACAGGCAGAATTTGTTTATGTTGGGGAGTCCGGGATAATGGTTATCCACGGAGCGTGGTGACCGAACTGGGTGCTGGGAATGTTCCGATTCTTTTATTCTGGGTGGTGATTACATGGCTGTTCACTTTGTGAAAATTCAACAAGATGTACGCTGGTGATGTGTGCACTTTCCCCATAGGCACGTGGCTCGTCGATAAAAATTTTAAAATAAATAAAAAAAGAAACGGTGGGTGGAGATAATGATGCCAAGTATTTTCTCAATGTATTTCCTGGACAGAAAGCTCAAATAACAGATTGTCAAGTTAGAAAACAGATAACTTTAACTTTTACACATGAGCACACATTTATTCATTCACTCTACAAATGTTTATTGATTACTCACCCGGCACCAGGTGCTGGGGAATCGGCAGGAAGTTGAAACAGATACAGCCCCTGCCTTCTTGCTACTTACATTCACACTCGACATGTGCCCAGGGAATGTCCCGCGCGTGCGCGCCCACACTCCCCAGGTGGGCCTCAAGCGCTGCGCCCAGGACACTGCACCTGCAGGGGGAGCCCTTCTCATACAAGCACTTTTCTGAATTTTGTCCTCTGTTCTGCAATCGCTGCCTCCCTCCTCCTGTGGACATCGGGGAAAAGGGGTAGAGCTCATTTTACCTAGCATTACCCAGAGGGGCTTGCGCCTTGAGAGTCCACGGGCCCGTGCAGACCAGAAATCTACAGTTTGGTCCCCACAGGGCACTAAGTCAGACCCTCTGGTTTTCCAGGTCAGGTTGGCATTCAAGACACGTGGGGGTCAGATGAAACGATAGCCAGGGCTGTGGGATGAGTGACGTCAAACCCTTGAATGTTCTTAGATTTTCTGCTGGACCTCCTGCCCTGCCCTCAGGGTGGTCACCAGCACTCGTGACCCAAGGCCGTGGCTTTCCTATGTGTGTGTTGAGGTTACAGATCAACATCACATCTTAAAGAATGCCAGGAGGACGTGAGCCCAAGTCCGGCTTGTTGTGAGTGTGGAGATGGAGGTTGAGGATCTTGCCCAAGTTCCCATGACTGGACTGGCTATGTCTGCTGGACTCCAGCCAAGAGGCATTCTCGTACTCTGGACATTCCCTTACTCTGTCATTGCCAAGGTGCTCACGCTGCGGGGAGAAGCCGATCTTTTCCTAATGGCCTCCTCACTTAGATCAAACGCAGATCCTCACTCTGGCAGAAGTGGCTGCGTGGCCTGGCCCTGCACACCTCTCTGATCTCACCTCTGCCACTCTCCTCTAGCCTCCTCTCTGTCCCCCAACACCCCACGCTCATTCCTACTGCAGGGCCTTTGCGCATGCTGTTTCCCATCACTGGAGCACCCCTCCCCCCGTATTCATGGGGCTGGCCCCTTTAGTTCATTTGGGTCTTAGTACAGATGCTACCTTCTCAGAGGAATGTCCTCCAATCACCCAATGTCAGCAAGAAACACCCTCCACCCTCTCCATCATCCTCCACCCTACCCTGTGTGGAGGGGGGTTGTAGCCTTCATCACAATCTGAAGTCATCTCCTTCATTTATTCATCCGTCCCTGGAGCCCTGGCAGGGCAGGGATTGCCTTCTTGTTCTTCACTCTCTCCCAGGGCTCTGAAGAAACTTGACGCACGGTGAGTATTTAGAATGTGCTGAATGAACAAAGGAATGAATGAAGAAAGTATGCATACTGCATTTGTTCACAGTGCTACTATGTCTTCAAGGGATGTGAACTCCCTTGGCCACCCTGATGAAGGCAGCCTCAGTATTGGCGATAGCTCCCAGCTTCATTGTATATGGAAGCATATTGACCCAGGGCCGAGGGGACACCTGGCAGCGATTTGTGTTCACTGCTCTGATCAATAGGCATCTCAGTGCTCACCCCAACACAATCTACTGCCAGTGGTTATTAATTACGGTGCCTTCCTCTCCTTGTGTTTCTCCGACACCCGTGAGGTTTATCCTCATTCTCCTCTGCCATGGGAACTCCCAGCTCTGTAGAGCACATTAGGAAGAAGCGTTGGAGGTTGTTTAGTTTCTTCCTATCCCCTCTGAGCTCAGTGTTCAAGCTGCAGGTCTAGAGTCTTCCTCTCTTGCTCCCAGGTTTTGGAAAGGGCACCTGTGAACAGACCCCCACTGCACTGGGAACATCATGGGGTGAAAGCATCTTACCTCCAACCTCAGCTCTGTCCTTCAGTTGCTGAGTGCCTTTGTCTCCATCCCTTTCCCTCTCTGGCCTTGATTCTATGTGCCTTTAAAATGAAAAGGCTGTCTGAGAACACTGCAAGCCCTAAGACTTTAGGATTTTTCAAATTTAGGATTCTTCATGAGCAGTCTCCTCACTTTTAACACCCAAAGGGTCAAGCAACCCCACGTCTGCCATTTTCTTTATTGAACTCGTGGTCCATTTCAATGATCTCTGAATTGCATCCATTCAATTCTTCATTCACCAAGCACTTACTTATCCAGACACCCAGCCAAAAGCTATTTGGGGAGAATCTTCGAATGCCCCTGTGTAATAGCGTAAAGCACCAGCCATGTGCTTAGCCATAGTTACTGTTAAATAAAAGCCACTTTCTCCCCCATCTTCTGTTCATTTCACTTAAGCCACCCAAGAACTCTAGGAATAAAGCTGTTTCAGACCCATTACACAGGTGAAGAAACTGAGGCACGGCATGACCATAGACTTTCATGAAGTCACACAGCCAGTAGGTAGCTGAGCCAGGATTTGAACCCAGAGATGTCTGGACTAAAGTTCGTAATCTGACCATTACAACTTAGGACCCCAGCCTTAAACTGTAAAACTTATTTTCTGTGTCCTCCTAAGGACAGATCCCTGGAGGAACATTAAGCCACATGCCACCGGTTTCTCACCAAAAGCGGAAGCACTTAACATCAGTGATGATTACAACACTGAACCAAAGCTCCAGTGGCTTGTAGCCTGGGAGAGTTCACAACCTAGGTCTAATTAGTTGCCAATAATTAACATTGCGCCACCCTCCATCTTGGTACCAAATAGTCTCAAAATCAAAAAGACAGATGACCCAGGTCATATATGAGGAAAGAGGCCACCCGTCAAATACCATTTACTATTCTAAGCAGACTCTCCCTTTTTTTTTTCCCTCTACAATGTGCTGATTTTGAGACACAGAAATACATTCAAATTAACCCCTGAGCAATTCCTCTTCCAAATTCTCCATTTAGGGTTGACTTCGTGGTGTGTGATACTACTAATTCAGAGCTCCAGGAGGGCACACTGACCGCCTTAGACTTGCGTGAGGACTATGCTAGCACATGTCTCATGCAGGGTGGAAATCAGAGCTCAGTGTACAAGCTCCAGCCTCTGGTGCAGCATCAAAGGCCCCTCGGGGCCTGACCCCAAACAAAGCCATTCATGAACTCATGCAACAAATATCTAATGAGCATCTACTATACTGCCAGACTCTGTCCTCAGTGCTGGAGGATGGCAAGTCTCCTTCCTTAAGGAATTTACATTCTCGTGGGGGAGACAGATAAAAATAGGAATAGATTACATAGTAGTAATATGTTAGGTGAAGAGAAGTTCTGTTAAAACAACAAAGTGGGGTCAGGCAGAAGACAGCAGAGCTTGGAGTTTACAATGGGCTTATCAGGGAGGGACAGTTGAATCAAAACCTCTTTGCTAAACTACTCAAATGATCCAAGGAAACAGTGGAGATGCAAGAGAAGCTCCACAACTCAAAATAGTTTTTGAAAGTAGAGCTCACAGTGTTTTTGATGGACTGGAAGTGGGCAGTGGAACAGAAGGAAGGTGACTGCAAGGTACTCCGAGCACTTGGGAAGGTGGACTTGTCATTACCTATAACAGACATGCTTGCTAATAAATGGAAGGAGAAGGGTCAGCTCCATTCAAATGTCTATCAGACACCCACCTGGGTAAGCCAGCAGGCTGGTTGTTTCCCTTACAGACCCCGCCCTTCATGAGAAGCCCACCCTTTGTTGCTCCATGGCTCCTACTCTAGGTCTTTGTTCACACAGAGATTTTTCCTAAAGCACCTTCCCCCATCTCAGCAGGTGCAATCTCTGCCATCATCCCGACTCATCCTTGAACATGGAATCCTGCAGGTCTCTTCGCCCCTCTCCCTGTGCCTTGTCCAGGCCATTCTTTCCTACCCAGATCCTAACAGGCTGATGAAAGAGCGAACACTTAAGGGTCTGGCTGCGCTCATATCTCACGAATGAGCAACTCTCTCCTTGGGAGTGTGGTGACCTGCCTTCTCCCCCTGCCTCCTGAGGACCCCAGTCTCTTCTTAAGAGCCACAGGCCTTTCCACAATATGCCTTTATCAATACGATTCCAATAAACGTTTCAGTTCCGCATATAAATTCCAGCTCCTGGCTGCCCAGCGGAGGAGACCTGCTCAATGAGGAGACCATAAAGATGTAATAATGCAATTAAAAGGTATGGCCTGTCACCCTCGTAAAACTGGAGATCAATGTGGGTGGGGGCGGAGCTGAGGACATTAGGAGGAGGAATCTGGCTTCCCTGAAACTCCGGACGATGAGAAAATAAACCCAGAACCAAGATACCCAGGCCTGGGAGAGGTTCCAGCTCCAGCTTGGGGTCCCAACTTGGGCCTCTGGCCCCTTTAATGAACTAGATGCTAAGAAATATGGGTTCTGTCTCCAGGTCAGGCTCAGCTTGAACATGTCTCTCCATCTCTTCAACTCTTCAAGCTTCAATTTCCTTGCCAGCAAAATGGATGAAATGATAATATATTTTTCTCAGGGTTGTTGAGATAGAACAGACCCAGAGAATTTTAATAATACTAGAGAGGTTCTGAATTCAGAAGCTACAAAAATCAAATATCCACAGGAGCTGGACAGAGGGGCACATGAAGGAGGAAGGTAGGCCAGGTGGAATGTAATAGGGAAAGGTGGGGACTATGGCAAAATGAGCAATGCAAGCCTCTTTGAAAGAAGGCAGCACGTCCCTTCCCCTCCTGCCAGTGCAGGAATTCTGCTCTCGTGCAGGAATACCAGCCTGGTGTTGCAAGATCTATTTCTTCAAGAAAAGCAGAATTTCTGAATTTGAATGTAAGATTTCAGGATTTTCACAGCTCTGCATAAGCAAAATATAATCTCATCTGCTGGCCTTATACAGCCCGTGGCCTCCTATTTTCTACCTTTCCTCTGGGCCCACTCACTTGTAAGTTGATGAGCCTTCATTAATGCATGACACGGCTTTTTAATCTGTTTGTTTACATGCACCTGCCTGTGTAGACCTATCACTGTAGGTGAACTCTGGAACAAGACTGCCTGGGCTCACCTCCCAATTCCATTTTTTGCTGACCATGTGACTGGGGCAAGCGACTTAGCTTCTGTGCCTCAGTTTCCTCAAGTGAAAAGTGAAGTTAGTGAAATGAACCTTCCTTCTCAGAGGATTGCTATGAGGATTAAATGAGTCCTCTGCAAAATACTCAGGAAAATGTCTGGAAAACAAGCTGTGATTAAGAGCTGGTTCCTGAAAATTGCTTTTGACAGGTGCACAAGGGTGCTCAGGGTAGGGATGGAGGTGATGATCTAGGTTCCCAGAGTTTGCAATGAAGACCCATGAGCCTTCAAGAAGGAAACTGCCCTCAAACTGCAAAGTTGGACAACCTCCCTCTCCTCCTGGCGAAAGCCAGCCTCTTAGAGTTATCCTCCTTCATATTCCCCGGGTCTGACTGTTCTCTAGACCTCACTGCCACCAGTTGGTTCTGCCTGGGTGTCTATTCTAACTGATCTTTCTCCTGCTCCTGGCCCCTCCATGCTATTTCCACTGTGGCCACCTGAGTTTTCTAAAGCACACATCCTCCCATCTTTCTACTGGCTCTTTAGTTCCCAGAATACAACGTGCTGTATTCCATCTCCAAGACATTTACTCCACCTGGAATACTTTCTGTCATTTTCCCACCTCACTTTTGCTTGGCTAACTTGTGTTCTCCTTCCAAATCCAATTTAAGTCACACCTCCTCCAGGCAACCCTCCCTGATTCCCCAGTAATGTTTTATGCCCTCTCTGGGCCCTCATGCCTACCAGTTCTACCCAGATCCTTGAATTTATCACATTGAATTGTCACTGTCGGTTTGCATGACTGTTTCCCTCAGCAGCCTGAAACCTAGGAGGATTTAGATCCTGTCTTATTTAGCCCTAAATATCTCCTGTGATTGACGCAGAGTAGATGCTAAGAATATATTTGTTGAATGAATGAAATGGCTCACCGCTTGCTCCGTGTGAAACTTTATAATTATCATAAACAAGGAAATATTTCAAGGTAAGTTATAAAGCTTATGTTACAATCAGTCTCTGGAAATTCTGGTTCCTCCCAAATCAAAGTCTTGAGTCCAACTGGCATTCCCATGAGTGGAATTCAGACCCACACCCAGAACAAGCACACACTAGCAGTGAGGGTAAGGTCATTGCCTAAAAAAGACAGTCAGCTTTCTCCAGAAATAGCTCTACCACTTGGAAAGGTCTCCATCTACTTCCTAGCTCCTGCCTATAGTTTGATCACTATAGACAAGAGAGATTTGCTGTTTCCTCCCATTCACCCATCTATATTGCCTACTCAAAAGGATTTAAAGGGACAGAGAGGAGTGGATGGTACCTCTAACTGAGGTTTCTTAATTTGGTGTCTATGGATGGATTTCAGGAGGTCTTTGAGTGTCCCAGATTTGTGTTCAAAATTAAATGTGTTTGGCATATTTATTCATTGGTTTGCTCAATCATTTGTTCAACTGTCACTGGACACCGGCTAGGTACAGGGCATTGAATACAGAGTTAAACCAATCATATGGACTTCCTGCCCTAACAGGGATTACACTTTAGGGTACAGAGACAGACCTTCATCAAACAGCCATGCAAATATAGTTGTGTGTTGCTTAACAACAACTGGCGTTCTAAGAAAGATGTCATTAGGTGCCTGCAAATATCACAGAGTATTCTTACACAAACCTAGATGGCACATGTATTTTTCTATATTTTTATTTATATATTTTTTTCATATGGGAACCAAATATCTCAGCACCATTACTAAATAGCAATCATTTTCCCTGCTTGATCTACAATACCAATGTCAGGTTTCTATATATGCTCTATTAAAATCTTATAAGACCATCATCACATATGCTGTCGGTCATTGACTGAAAGGTCATTAGCAAGCACTTGACTGTATAAGCGTATGTCACATCCCAGCTTAGAGAGAAGGTTAAGAGGTGTCATATTAGTTGGCCTGGTCTGAAAGAATGTAAAAGACTTCTCTGAGGAAGGGGTGAGAGCCAAATACAGATTAAATTTAGAGAAACAGGAGGAGGGGAGGACTTCCCAAGCAGTCAGAACAGCAAGTACAAAGGCCCTGTGGTGAGAGGACACATTGGAAATGGGTGGGAGTAAAACTAGGAGTGTAGGAAGCTCTCAATATATATCCAAAGGATTGCAGGAAATCCTAAAATGTTTTGAAACCTGATGTCAAGGCTGCGGTGCTGCTGACATTATGTTGTCTTGAACAAGCCACATCCCCTCTTGGGATCTCCATTTCTTCATTTATAAATAGTGATTAAAAACATCCAAATGCCCTGTATTATAGTCTCCAATGCCATAATGCCTAGAAAAAAAATAGCAGAAATAACAGAAGCTATAGTAACTAACATTTGTTAAGCTTCTACCAGGTGCTGTTTTGTTATCCGTAACTAAAACAGACGCTCAGAGAAGATAGCAAAGGAGATTCGGTGCTGTTTTTCCATGCCTACATCGTAAGAACCATGCAATTCTTTTCCCTCTCTTGGAGCCGGGCCATCCACCATGAGAACAATCCCAGCCCAGCCTAATGGAAGAGAGGAAGAAAGATTTACTCAAAGCCACACAGCCTGCAGATGGTGGAGCTTGTCTGGGAGCTGAAGTTTGTCTGATACCAGAACTCAAGTCCATGACTCTCTGTTGACTCCCAGTAATAAAGGTTTATGTATTATGCTACGTGGATTTTTTGAAGCCCACATACTTTCCTAAAGTAGTAACAAGGATGGTGGGCACCTCAGGATAAGTCCAGGCATGAGCTAGACAAGTAGGGCTAGGGAAACTCTTACAACTCATACAATCACAAAGAAATTCCCTGGAAGGAATCTCAGATAGAAACTTCTTCATTTTACTTATTGCACAGAGGCTATACTGAAGCTCAGACAAGGTGAAAGATTGCCTGAGATCCCAAAGGGCATTACTGATGGAGAGGAGAACTCAAGTATGCTGACTCCTGATTTCATGCCTAAAATGCTGTCTCACTATGGTATCTGAGAGAGTAGGAGTGAGAATCATTGAGAGGAAGAAGAGATGAGCCAGAGTTCACCTGCAGACAGGAAAGCCTCCCTTACACGTGTGTCAGGGTGAGATGGAACAAAATGGCCAAGTTATGACTAGAATGATCAGCTGTCATAGGTGGCCTTGAAAATTTTGGTTTTAGACCCATAGAACTCCAAATTCAAATTTTATGTGATATATGGCTTGCAAAATAAGCCTGAGTTTTCCCAGATTTGCTCTGCATCCTTGACTTTTGCAATGTATCATTACATTCTTTCTTCTAGAAGGTGGTTCTATGTCTCCATCTCTTCAACTTGGGTTGGCTATGTGACTTGCTTTGACTATAGATGTGTGGACCCAACGAGGCCTTATGAATTTCTGCTATTTCTTTAGAACTTGCTCATCTACCAAGAGTCTGCTGGAGGATAAAAGATACCTAGCCCTTAACTCCCATAACTCCAACCCCAAAGTCAACCACGCTGAATTATCCTTTGGCATTAGTAAACTCAATTCTGATTAGATGAGTCCATACTAGACCAGAACAACTGTCCAGCTGACCTGTAGACTGATAACAATAATAAATATGTATTGTTTAAAACCATTGATACTTGGGGTTGTTTGTTACACAGCAATAGCAAACTGATACATCTTGCTCCCCTTATAGCCTAACTTTGTGATCTTGAAGAAAGATCAAGCTTTCTGGGCCTCAGTTTTCTCATTTTCATAGTGATGGTGATGATAGAAATGACAAGGCTAACCTCTCAGAGAATTTGTGAAGATCAAATAAGATAATGCATTCAAGGTTAACAACACAGTGCCTGGCATGCAGTGAGCACGCAATGAATGTTGATTTCTTTCTTCCAGGGAGCCATGCCATAACCTTGGTCCACCCAGAGATAAGAAGATATGTGGTTTGCTCACAGGGACCATTTCAGAAAGATTTGTAACTTAAAGGAGGCTAGATGAATAGGTCTTCTAGATGAATAGGTCTTGGAATTCCAAACCTGAATCCATCCTCATGAAACCCTGGCCTATGGGCCAGTCAGGTCAGGGGCAGTGCCGAGGCAGGCAGCCCCAATGCAGGCTGAGTTCAGCAGTGCAGTTTGCTCTGCTTGCCAGAGCTTGCATGTTTACATACATCCCATAATTACCATCTGCACAGCCAGCGGCATTTGTTGCAAATGGGCCGTTTCCATCTGTTGAAGCAATTTCCTCAGAGGAATTTGCATTGATCACTTTTTTATGCAAAGCTTTTGTATAGATCATTTTTCCCCCCAATGGTTTTTAATAGGTCTAAATATTTGAGGAGCAGGGAGGGGCCTCAGCTAGAAGGAGGTTAGGAAACTGGTGCAAGTCCTGGTTAGGGGAGGCTGCTCCTCTACAAAAGTCCACCTGCATTCCTCATCTGCAGCCACCCAACTCAACCACTGTTATGGACCCCAGACTAGGCAATGTCATTTCAAATATTTATTGTTTGTCTTTACACCTGAGCTAGTAGCTCATGGTTAATGGAGAGGCCTCAGAATGAGGAAAAATAGGGTGTGGTAATTAGCCAAGCAACTGGTGACTCCAGCTCAGAGCTTTGTACCTGAGAGGACCAGATGGACGATTTTGCATATTTTTGACAGCTGTAATGAACAGGGCAGCTCTGTATTGATTAAATGTCTGGGAAATTAGTGCAACCCTCTGGAGCTTCATTATTTACTATTTCTGCTTAAATTCTCAGCAAAGTTTACACAAGCAGAAGTCTGCAGTAAGAGAAGGGGAAAGCAGGAGACAGTTGAATGAGATGATAAATGCTTTATAGCGCCCTAGCCCAACAGATGTAGAACAGAGGGGTGACTGTGGCTTTGACATTGAGATCCCAGAGGTTACACTTCTTGGTTGATTCACTTGTCCATCTCCTGTGTCCTGCATGATGCCTGGCACATAGTAGGCTCTCAGAATATGATTCACCATGTACAGAGCAATAGACTAGACATCAAAATCTGGATTTCAGACTCTGCAGAGATTTGGACCTCACTAGGCAGATACACCTTTATAAAGATGAAGTCATGTCCTTGAAGATAGGATCTGAAAACTTTTCACAAACAAAAAATTCACATGCAAGTAATTGGTACTCCCACAGCCCCATGTCGATTCTTCTCTGGGCACCTGCAACATCTCTCATGACTCTGGGTAGTCAAAGGATGCTGCATAAACACCAGAAGCCTCCCTTACACCTGCCTCAACAAGGTTCAGGTGGAGTCTCTCAAAGTATGGTCTACAAAACATCTGCATCAGGGGCACCTGAGGAGCTTGCTGTACACAGAGGTTCTTGGGCTTACTCCTTAAGAACAAAAAGGCCAAAGAAGCTCCCATGGGGATTCTGATTTGCTAAAGTTGGAGGATCACTATAGGCTCTGGAGTTCTGATCCTGCCTCTTCACAATTATGTGACCTTGCCTAACATGACATGATGTCCTCAGAGTCCAAGTCTATTTTCTCATCCATGGATGGATAACATGATTCAACTCTTGAAAGCTTGTAGCAAGATTCAGTGAGAGAACATATGGAAAGAGCGATGTTGGTTATGTGGTGGGCATTCAGGAAATGCCACATAGGATTCTGGTTATCAGAGGAAGTATTTTAGGAGTTGTTTTGCAAAGCGGGACATCCTTGTTATCCTGCAGGTGCTCACTCTGCGTGCACTGAGAAGAGTGAGCATTACTCTGAGGATGTTTACAGTCACCTGGGGAACTGGGTGTGCCCAGATGAAAGGCCTTGAGTTTGTCCCTGGTGCTGACCTGGGCTCAGCTCCTAACTCATGATCTCTTTAGTAAACCACATTCTCTCTTTCCCTCTGGTGATGATCTCCTATGCACGAACCTATGCTAGAAAAAAGTCCTGAAACCTCTGAATTTCCCCACACCCTTATCTTAAGATGTTTGAGAGATGTCTTTTACTCCTAGTTCCACTGGACTAATCACCCTCCACCTAATTCTTATCAATTCCTAGTCCTTGGGGCATACATTTATTGCAACAGAATCTCAAAACCTCCATCAAGAGAAAAGAGAGAAAAATCCCTGGGTCAGAGTCTAGACACTGTGCAAATAATGCAGACTGGTGTGAAGGACCTCCTCAGCTAGATGTCTTTTGTCATGTTCTCAGAGGCCAATCAGGTCCTAATTAGCATAGTCAGACTTCCATAAATGTTGTAAGAATAGAAGATGGATGGACAGACTCAATGAATGACAGATATGATGAGGAGGAGGAAGAGAAGGAGCAGGAGGAGTTTGGCTCCATTTTGCCAAAAGATTCACCAAGATTCATTCATTTGTATTACTGATTCCTAAAGAAATTTGTATTTGAGACCCTGATTTATTAGGTGAATGAAGAAATGGATGGATGGGTGGGTGGATGGGTGGATGGACGGATGGACGGATGGATGGATGGGTGGATGGATGGATGGATGGATGGTGGATGGGTGGATGGACAGATGGATGGTGTGTATTTAGATGGAAAGACAAAAGAAAGGTATGGAAGAAGAAAGAAAAGACAATGAGATGTGAAAGGAAGGAAAAGGAAGAGAATGAGGACTAGTGAAAGAAAAATGGGAAGAGAAGGGAGACCATAAATTGTGTCATGCTGTAAACACTCATCAAGCAAGACCAAGAGAAAATGAAGTAAATTCGTCCAATGCATCATGGAATATTACTATACTTCATTTACTTTCCCTCCAATTAGGTAAAAAGCCTATTCTATTAATAGCTACCCTTGCAGATCCAGACAAAATTAACTCCTGGTGCCTCATCCTGGCAGCAGGGCAATTGATTCTTCCCCATAATCCGTTTATTTCATTAGCAATACATTTATTTGGTACATGCATTTTGCCACGCTGCAGCAATGAAATGGCCCTGCAAGGTGTGAGGCATGGGGGAGCGTTTAGAATATTAACCAAATCGCTATTACCGCCATGGCGGTGCTTAAAGATCATATGTAAATCAAATGTCAGGGGAGAAAATTGTAGCAAGGGCTGTCAGGAAACAATTTAGCAGTGGTTAAAGGCACAGCTCATGGCTGGTTGAATTGTGAACTTTGCAAATGGAAAACGAAGCTGGTTTCCACTGTGGGAGCTGATGCGACCTGGAGGAAAACGTGTGGGGAGGCTGGGAAAATGTTGGATATTTGTACCTTGCAAAAATGAAAACAAACAGACAAAAACACCACATTCACTTTTAAATATTCACAGCCATTTGCTATGGTGAGTTCCCATTGAGAGTGAATTTGGCCTGTTAAAGAATTTCACCACCATTTCTTCCCCATTCATCTAAGGCAGTGGTTCTCAACCTTTCTAATGCTGCTACCCTTTAATACAGTTCCTGTGGCTCGCGACCCGCAGGTTGAGAACTGCTGATTTAAGAGGAGGATTTAATTACACAGAAAAAGCAGTTGTTAGTGAAAGGTAGTATGGATGGACTCTTTCTCCCCCAGCTTCCAGAAATTATTCCAGAAATAGTTTTCATGTGGTAAAAATCATAGTAATAGATATTGCTATTATTGTTATTATTTTAATATCATATGTCCCTAAAATGTGTGACCTGTAACTCAATTCTTGGGAATTTATTCTTGTGAACTGATCCTCTGTGTGTGTGTATACAGTGCATGTTTGTAATGACTGTCAGGATACTTTGCAGGCAGGGTTCAGTCATTGCTCTAGGTATTTCAACCAGGAAGGGATTTAATACAGGGATTTAGAGGCTGCTTTAATTACCGGAAAAACAGAGAGAGCAAAGCTCAGGAAAGCTTCAAGGAAATCCAGAAGCCCAGGAATCACAGGCGGTGTCCATGGGTGATGTTGGCCGCATGTACCCTGGAAGTAAATAATTCCCAAAAGTTAATAGAAACCACTTGCAGAACTCACATCTTCCCTCTGCCCGTGCCATGCACCTGCCTGCAACCATTTTCAGGGTCATGTATCTTCCCTACCTTTCAAACCTCATGCAAAGGCTTCTCCCAAACAACTCCTCTCTTTATAAAATGCATTCCATGGAAAGAAAAATTACTTTAGAATTCAAATCTGACTTCAGTACCAGAAAGGAGACCTTGTGCAAATCAATTCACCTTTCTGAGCCTCAGTTTCCTGGTTCCGAAAATGGGTTCAGTAGATCCTGGGCTCAAAAAAGGTGCTGCAAGGGCAAGATAGCACAGTGAAATATGTCTTTGTAATTAGCACATGGCAGGCACCTAGTTAATGCAATTGATTTTTGTCCTTTTCCCTTTACCCTTTGTGTCTCCCTGGGAGGTTGGTTTAAAGCTAATTCCCTCCACACAGATACTGCCAGGGCACATGGAGTGATTTCCCAGGGTTCTCAGCCCCCCTGGGAAAAGTCCTCCCTTAAAGAAAGCCATTAAGGATTTAATTTCTTATCATCTTCCATTCCAACTAGCCAGAGTGTTATGAATAATATCCTATTAGCTGGAGACATTCAAACAATCACCCGTTAACATGTTCTTACGGCGAAATGATGAAGCGTCCTCCGAAATCACGGTGCTTATCTGCGGCCCACTCAGCAGGCACTCCATCACTCCCACCAACGACACTTCTTGTATTGCTGTCTCGGATTCCAACTAATCACTAACGGGGCTGGCAGGCGGTGGGCGAGAGGGGAGTCGGGAGCCTCCATGACCACAGGCTCTTTCTTCATCTCCACCTATTCCTCCACCCAGCACAGGGTAAGGTGCCCCCCCACCCTGGGACAGGATGGGAGCGACTTCTTGAGAGACACCGTGAAACAAATCACAAACAGGTAGTGATTTTATAACATAGAAACAAGGTCAATAAAACTGTGATTGTGAAACAAGTCAATCCAAGCACAGACAAGAATGAAAAGTCGCGTCGAAGAATTTAGTTTTTTTTTAAATAAATGAAATAGCAAAAATAGAGGCATCAAGTTTCAAGAGTTATAAAAATTGCTTGAGATTGGTTTCTGCGGTTTTTAATCTCTTCCTTCATCTGTCAAAAAAAAAAAAAAAAAAGGCTTAGTCCAGAAAGCTCCCCCATGCAAAGCATACTCTGGCCATGTCAGACTGACTGACTCATGTAAGCACCTCTTGTAACTTCTTGGCCTCTGGCCAAATGCCCAGCATGTCTTTGCAGTAAAAATATCTATATACTTTCTTCAATGCAATGCTTGCCAAACCTATGGAACCACAGAGAAAATACTTCTTTCTATCCCCAGATCCATTAAAACAAAAAACCCTTGGTAGTGATGAGTCTTTCCACCAGACCATAAGCATGGTTTTTCTCTGTTGTTGAGTATCTCTTGACAATATCCCTATATTGTGCACACAGACTCACTTCCATACTGGTCAGAGAACAAACGGGAATGCGATGCGTATTTGGCAGAAAGTAGCTCTGCTACAAGGAAAGAGGAAAGCAAGCTGACGGCTGCTGTGTTCTTACCAAGTACCAAGCACTTCAGGAGCCTTATCCTGCTTGGCTCCCATGATAATCCCAGGAAGTGCGTCCCATTGTTCCTTCCTCGTTTCCTTCATTGTTCATCAGCTACCAAACTGAGACCAGAATGGCGGGCTGAAGTGCTGGAGCTCCCTGGGCCTGTGACAGGCCCCATGTCTGGATTTTGAGTCCTGGACAGAGGCCCGGGCACTTTTACTTGTGACACCATATTCCTTAGTTCTGAGCATGATGAGTTTACCTATTCACCTCCAGAGGATTCATGGATCCATTGAGGTTTATGAAGACTTCCTGTGATTATACACCACTGAGTCCATGGGCAGGATGCACTGCACAGAGGTGGGCGGGTGAAGAGGGGATCTGATCTACCTGTGCCTACTGCCACTCTCTTGTTGTGAAAAGACCAAAAAATATCAAGACAGATGAGATCCAGTCTTCCTGCTCTGAGCAGGAGATAGCTCCAAGTGTTTCATTATGCCCACAGCCACCCTGTAAGTCCTCACTGTCATCACCCCCATCTCGAAGATGAGCACACCAAGTCTTGTGCAGATTGTTTAACTTGCTCAGAAGTAAAATCACCTAAAGTTTAAGAGAGGAAAAAAAAAGATCTTAGGAAGAAGGAAGAATGTGACCAAGAAGACGCATGCTCATTTCCGAGCCCTTCTATGTGGAGTGTGGGGTAGAGCTCCTCATTTGGGCCTCATTGAAACTAGAAGTAAGTGGGCAGCGCAGGTCCCATTTTACAGATAATAAGCTGAGCTCAGAAGTTTTAAGCAACTCCCTCCAGACCATGGCTAAGACCGGAACCAATTCCTGTCCCCAGCCCAGGTCCGTCCTCATTCCTTCCCGTTTCCCTTCCTTCCCTAAGGAATTCCTGTGACTTCTTATTCTTGGGGTTATTGGTACACAGGCGACTGAGCAGACACTTGGCGGGCGGGGAGAGGGTCGCTGGAGGGAGCACGCTCCTATTTAGGGCCACTTCCATGCTTAAGTGCTTCCCTCCGTTCTCTCTGACCTTGGGTGGCTGCAGGTGACTTAAGTGCACAGTAATGTACTCTCAGTCACTGTTCAATGCCCAGGGGAATGGTTTAAGGCCCTCCACTGGAGTGAATATTTTTATGCAGGCTATAATTTCTTTTAAGACCTTCAAGGCATTCCTGCAGCCTCCACCACACCCTCTCCTTCGGAGAGCATGCTGCAGAATGAAAAGCCACTTTCTAATGAGGGGAACAGCGAGCTTCAGGCAGAGAAGCCGGGCTGAACACCACCCCCTACCGCCGGAGCCAAAGGCAGGCTCTAGTCTCTCTCTGCCTTCTAGTTCGCTTCCCCACCCAACCCATCCTCAGTGATAATAATTACGACAACATTTATAGACTGTTTACTCTTGGTAAAGCCTGCTCTGGGAGATTAACACGTATCTCATTTAATCTTCTCAACCACTCTAAGAGGCTGATAACCCATTTGACAGATGAGTGCAAGGAACTCAGAGGAAGCAAGTGCTGTGTAACCTGCCCAAGGTCACACCACAAGAAAGGCAGAAGCCAGACTAGAAACGCCAGGAGTCTGGGTTCCATCCATAAGGCCAGCCCACAGCCAGGGGCATCGTTCCAAAGAGTAAACTGGACCATGTGGCTCCTGAGTGGCTCCCTTTGACCCTAGAGCCAGAGACCAAATGCTTCTCCTCTAGGTCCCCAAGCCCTGTTGGCATCTTCAACCCTCCCCCTGCCCCACTCTCTTCCTGACTCTCAGCCAGCCACCTGCACTGGCTTCCTTTGTACTCTGACAACTCTCCCCAATCTTGTTCTGCCACAGGACCCTTGCACCTGCTTCTTTCTCTGCCTGGAGCATTCTCACCCATGTACCCTCGACTTATCCTCAGCTGGCTAACGGCTTCTCATCTAAACGCCTCCTCCTCAGGGAAGCCTATGCTGGCTGCCATTCTTGGTCAGCATCCTCATTGCTGCTTCTTTGTTATGTTTGCCATATTTCTTCCATTTGTTTATGTGATTATTTAATTCGTATTTGTCACCGCAACTGGACTGTGAGTTCCCGGAGGGCAGAAACCATAGCTATCTTGTTCACTACCACTTTCCCAATTCCCAGAATCATGGAAATCCATATAATCCAGAATATTTGCCGAATGACTGAATACGTGGATGAATGAATGAATGAACAGATGCAAGCACAGTCCTGCAGGGCCTTTGCACTTGCACTTCCCACTGCTGGAATACAAGAACTCAGAAAGGGCAGCTGCCTGACTGGCAGTGTCATTTCTACTTTGTGGACGAAGAAAGTGAGGCTCAGCAATATTAAATGCTTTGCTTCAGTTCAGAATTTTATAAGACACCAAGCTGAGGCTTCAAGGCTAAATCTTGAATTTTGTCTACTGTCCAATTTTGTCCAAATTAAACAATTTTGCAAAATATTTGTGAAATATTGCCTATGTGTTGGCCACCTCTTTGTAAACTTTTGTAATGAGTACTTTATAAATAAAGGTATATTTACCTACAATTTCCCATTTTCTCTATTTATTTCCATTCTTCATTCTTTCTTTAGGGGCAACTTTTGTGACACCACGAATAATGAAAACACTAGCTAGGCAAACAGACAGGGGCAAATTGACCCCGCCTGCACTACCTTGGAAAGTCAGTTTACCTGTGAATTGTACTATTCATTTATTAAAAGTGTCTGTACAGGTGAGTCTGAAGAGTTACAGAAATCTATATATTCATTTACACACCTATGCTCATGTTTTTAATTTTTATATATGTGGGATTACACTGTATGCACTCTTCTGCAAAGGGTTTTTGGTTCTTGGGAATATGAGCATGGGGCTTAAGAATACAGGATTGAGAGACAGATCACCTGGTTTGAATCTTAGATCTGCCACATTCTGGCTGCACAAATGTCTTAATGTCCTACTCCCACCTCTGCCCAGTGTTCATATCTGTTAAATAGGTATGTTGACCATGTGCCTTGTGTAACGGAGACCATTAGGTGATGGAACGCAGGGAGAGTGCCAGCTCCTGGTAAGGAAGGACTCCATAGATGCTGGCCAATATTCTTCCAAAAATTAACTTTGTTTCTTTTCAGCCTCTATGGAGTATTCTAGAGTGTACTTAACCTTTAGCCTGTGGATGGATATTTAGAGCTCTTCTGTGGCTGCTACAGAACCACATGTCAAATTGGGGAATGCAGGTTCCACTTGAAATTGATCACAGCCAGTATTGCTCAGAAATTGAGTGGCTATGAGGCAGGAAACAAAAAGGGGACAGTTTGTTTTGTCAGTATCATGTTGATGTTTTACAATGAGATAGTACTCACGGACTGCTTGTGAATGAGGGAAAAAAGATAGAGAAAGGGGGAAGAAGAAAGAACCAAAAGGGGAAAGAGAAGAAAAATGTAAAGAGGTAGGTAAGGGCAGTATCAAATGCTAGTCACAAGACCTGGATTTATGAGGTGCCCCCAGAACAGTAGCAGTTACAGTACCATCATTTCCATCATGATCATCATAATTCTAAAGGTATCTGGGGTTCACCAATCCAGGATGGTAAAAAATGATCTTTCAGACTCATTGTCTGTGGAGTTAAAGAGCTGGCCAGCTGTGCACCTGTGTGTGTGTCCATGTGCATGAGTGTGTGCATGTGGACAACTCTGCGTATAATTGTTGTATGTATGGGAGCCTGCGTGTGCAAGCACGTGTGTGTCTGTATACTTGTGTGTGCGTGCATGAGGATGTGTATACTATATGTACTTTTTTGCAAAGGGATTTTTTCACATCTCTTATTTCTTGCCCTTCAGGTACCCTAGCATGAGGCTTCCTCCACGTGTGCATATCTGTGTGTACACGTGTACATCTGTGTATGTCTGAACATGTGTCCTCATGTGTGTGCACAGCTGTTTCATGCATGTGCATATATGTGTGTGCATGTCTTTCTTCTTTGGTAATCAAGAAGCCATGCACAGGAGGTGATGGATAATGGGCGCAAATCGGTTTTGAAAACTGCCCTCCCTCTGCACATGTAGCTGGGGAGTGTTAACATTCATGTCCAGAATGAAGCACACTCTCGACTGCTCTTCCCCACACCTTCTTCTTTCCCTTTGGTTCCCTTAAATTCCCTAATTGTCAGCTCTGTCCACACAAAGAGCAGTGGATCCTAGCAGCACATAACCTTCCCTGACCTAGTCATTTGAGAAAGCTAAGCTTTCTGGTTGATGGGAGATCACCTCTCTTTAATTACCGTTTAAAAAATCACAATTTAGGTGGAAATCTCTGCAAAATACACTGTGTTAATAGTTTGGACAGGGGCCCTTGAACTAAATCTCAGATCTATCATTATGAGCATCATTTATTTTCCAGGGAGAGATGAAAGTCTCTACACAACGTGAAGGGTCCTGGCCCCTTCACGAAAAGGCCCTAGACCGCTCTGTTTTTGTCATCAGTGAGGCTATATTCAAACAGCCCTATCTTTTCCTGATGCCCGTTAAGGTGTCAACAGCCATCTTTATTACCTGCTTTTATTACATGCCGTTGTTCCTTTTCCCCTTTTATTTTTTGTGAATGAGGGGAAAAAGGTAGAGAAAAGATCTGCATTTCAGAAGATCAGCTAACCATTTTGGTTAGCACTGTGTGCAAACTTGGCTCTGAGTGAGAGTCAAGAACTGCTGGTTAGCATGAAGCTTTAGGACCCTGAGATCTTGGTGCTTATGATTGCCAGGTGGACAGTGAGCGTCCTGGTCCACCAAATTAAAGAAGCTGCCCCTAGGCTTTGTCTCCACTCCTTCATCCATTCATTCACAGGTTTATAAGGCTTCAGCCATATTCCCGGTATTGTTCTAGTCACCGGGGTCAGCGTTATCAGAGGCTTTCTGGATATGCTATCCGAAGCTGTCAGCGAGGTGAGTTGTGGATAGGTAAGGTGTGTCTGAGTAAAACACGGTCTCTGCTCTGGAGATTTGAGTCTGTTTGGTGATACGAGCCATTCATGCCCACACAGCAGATGCACAAGGATAGATGTGAACACTCGTTCATCGGATAGAGCATTCCCAGGGCCACGTGTGGGCGTGGCAGCTGAGCATTAGCGGTACTTAGGTGGGCTCCCTCGCTCCTTTCCTAACCCCGTTTCTATTGCAGGGAAGCATTTCATGACCATGGACCAAGGAGAGTGTCCGGAGACCTGGAATCTAGCCACGGCACCCCAAATGACTGTCCGTGTAATTATGATCCTCAGCACCACCCGTCCCCTTTCTGGGCCTTAGTTCCCCAACTTTAAAAATGATGAAGTTGAACTAAATGATGTCTGAGGCTCACTTGAGCTAAAACACTCTGGGCTTCTGATTTTAACAATATTATTGATAATAAACACTGTGTTGATATCTACCGCATTCTAAGTATTATATATGCATCTTATTTCTTCCTCACTTAGCACAGCGAGGCAAGTGCGACTTTCCCATTTTACGTATGAAAATATAGAGGCTCTGCCGCCATTAAGTGGCTTGTCCAAGGTACACAGCTAATTAGTGTTGGAGCCGAGATTCAGGCGCAGCCATCTGGTCTCGGCGCCCACTGCTCTTAATCACTGACGTGCTGCCCTTCTCGCAGCCTGTGAGTTCACGGTCCCGGGTTCGGTGTCCCTAACCCTTCACGTCCCATCTCTGTGCTTCCCCATGCCTTCACTTACGGCCATTGTTAGCAACATCTTGAGGCTCACGAGGGTTGGGGAGGAGGAAAGAGGGAAAACCAGGGCCTCTGATCCTTGGACTCGAGGCAGGCTGGCACCCTGAGGTCCCCGGGCACAGTTCCGCCGCACGTTCATCTGGCGCCGGCAGGCAGATGGGTATGCTGGCCAGTCCTGCCAGCCTGCCAGCTGGCCCGGAGCGCCCGGTGGCTGGCACCTTGGCCACTCGGATGGGCTGCCGGCCCGCCTCCCACAGGCATGCAGCTGGCAGCGAGGAGCAGATGGGCCGGCCGGCCGAGCCGTTGGCTCTGCGTTGCGCTGCCAGCTGGCTTTGCTGCGCCTGGTGCCTTGGCACCTCTGGGCTGGCGTCAGCGGGCAGGAGGGCTGACATGTTGGCTTCCTATGGATAGGCAGCTGGCACAGGCAGCAGAGAGGAGAGTCCCTTAGCCCCCTCTTGGCTGTCCCCTTAAATGTCCAGGGGTCTTGGCCAAAGGGACCTGAAGCCAGAATCCACCCCTCTCTCACTCGTGTTCCCAGTGGGATCGAGCTGCCTCTCCCACGCTTCCAGGATTTGCTTGGGCCTTCACAAGCTGTGGCCTCCCTGGGATGGGCCACATCCCTTCCCCGACTCCTCTGACACTGTAGCCTCCTTCACTTGCCAGGGAAGGGGTGTCCCCTGGCTGTCCCCACTCCAGCCCCTGCCATTTCCTCTCTGCCTCCCTGGAAGCCTTGCTACCTGCCCCTCTTCACTTGGCTACTTGCAAGGATCGCCTCCCCTGACTGCAGAGAACTGGACCCAGCAAGGGCCGGGATCCTGGCAACAAGCTGCTTGAAAACTCAGATGTCCTGGGTTCCAGTCCTCACACGTTCCGACTCCGTGGGAGCTTGGACTACCCAATCCGTGCCTTGGCTTCACCATCTTTTCTTTCCCTTTTGTCACTCAAAATTTGATAGATCGGAAACAAATAGAATCCTACCTTGGGGTTTCAGTGGGTTCATAACCTTTAATGTTGTTTGGATGGTAATGGATCAAGATGTTGAGGTCTCAAATCCCAAAACTTGTGAACGATACCTTAGGTGGAAACAAGGTCTTTGCAGGTGACCAAGTGAAGATGAGGTCAACAAGGTAGAAATTAACCCAAAAGGGCTGAACCCTTATAAAAGGGGAAAATTTGTTCCATGACATAGCAATTAGGAATTGGCTGCAATAAACATTCTAGTACATATATCTTTGTTATAATGTGATTTTTGGTCTTCTGGATATATACCCAGTAGAAGAATTGTAGGATCGAATGGCAGGTCTATTTTTAGATCTCTAAGTGTTCTCCAAACATCTTTCCAAAAGGAATGTATTAGTTTGCATTCCCACCAGCAATGTAGAAGAAACCCAAGTGCCCATTGACCCACGAATGGATTAATAAATTGTGGTATATGTACACCATGGAATATTACGCAGCCTTAAAGAAAGATGGAGACTTTACCTCTTACGCGTTTACATGGATAGAGCTGGAACATATTCTTCTTAGCAAAGTATCTCAAGAATGGAAGAAAAAGTATCCAGTGTACTCAGTCTTACTATGAAACCAATTTGTAGCTTTCTTATGAAAGTTATAACCCAATTATAGCCCAAGAAGAAGGGAAAAGGATAGAGGGAGGGGAGGGGAGAGGATGGGTGGAGGGAGACTAATTGGTGGGAACGCACTTAGGGTGCATCTTACAAGGGTACCTGTGAAATTTACTAGGTGTAGAATATAAATGTCTTAACACAATAACTAAGAAAATGCCATGAAGACTATGTTAACCAGTTTGATGCAAACATTTCAAATTGTATATAAAACCAGCACATTGTGCCCCATGATTGCATTAATGTACACAGCTATGATTTAATAAAAAATTAAATAAATATTAAAAGGGGGGAAATTTGGACACAAATTAATCCAATATGGCTGAACCCTTATAAAAGTGGGAAATTTGGACACAGACATGCATCGGGGGAGGTGATATGAAGACACAGGGAGAAAATGGCCATCAGCCAAGGACGCCCTGAGGACACCACCAGCTAAGAGAGAGGCTCCGAATGGATTCTCTCTCGCTGCTTTCAGAAGGCACCAGCCCCGCCCACACCTTGATTTCCAACTTTCAGCCCTCAAGCCTATGTATGAATACATTTCTGTTGTTCTAAGCCACCTAGTCTGCTGTACTTTGTATGGCAACCCCGGCAAACAAATACAGGTGAGCATTCTGCTTCCCAGGAGATTGTCCATGCATATCATCACCGACCTCACCCCAAATCAGAAGCATTCATGTCCGTCTCAATCCTGACACTCTAAAATCCTACATAATGAAGTATAAGACACAGGCAAGCATATGGCAGCAAGATTTGGGCATTCAGGGAATGCTTTATTCACACGAACTGAATTCATTACCTACAATTTCAGATTTAAAGGAACTTAATCAGGATGAAAAGTCACCTCTCTTTTAGTACCTGGCTTTGGATGTGACATGAGAAGACCTGGGGTCTGGCCCTTGCCCCCCATTTTCTAGCTGAGAGATTAAATCTATAGAGTCTCCAACTGAAAGGCAAATGAAAATATGAATCAAGCAACTTTAAAAATTAAACATCATTTCATCCTGTAATTCCACTTCTGGGAATCTATCTAAAGCTATGTGTCAAATTAGAGAAAAAGTTTCATTTAAAAAGGTGCCCTTTTTTTTTGTTCTTCCTTTTTGTTGAAAACTTTAAAATATTAAGGGGCTGCAAAGGATTTTGCTATGTAGGTACCTTGTATAATGCTTAAGTCAGGGCTTTTGGTGTGTTCTGCAACAGAATGGTGTTCACTATACCCAACAGGTAAGCTTTTACCCTTCATCCCCTGCCTGCCCTACCCCTCCTTGGTTTCTAATATCCTTTATGTCTCTTTAAGCCTGTGGGTACCCATCCTTTAGCTCCCACTTATTAGTGAGAACGTGTGGTGTTGGGTTTTCCATTCCTGAGAAACTTCACTTTGGATAGTGGTCTCCAGTTCCATCCAAGTTACTGCAAAAGACATTATTTCATTCCTTTTTATGGCTGAGTAGTACTCCATGGTACACATATACAACATTTTCCTTATCCACTCATGAATTAATGGTCACTTAGGTTGATTCTACTCTTTGTGGCTGTGAATTATGCTGCAATAAACGTTTGAGTGCAGGTGTCTTTTTTATAAAATGTACTTCTTTTCTTTTGGGTGCATACCCAGCAGGGAGATCACTGGATTAAATGGTAGGTCCACTTTTACTTCTTTGAGCAGTCTCCATACTGTTTTCCATAGAGGTTGTGCTAATTTTCAGTCTCACCAATAGTGTATAACCATTCTTAAAAATGTGCTTATTGAGGTAGTTGGCATAAATTTAAAGACCAACAAAATGAAATAACTGGCCCTGAGTCAGGTTGGTAGGCTAGGATATGCTCAACTACAGGTAATAGGGACCTTAACTTGGCTACCTGTAAGGTTCAGATCAATTATCTTGCCTTGTGAGAAGCCCAGAGGGAGGGCACAATAAGAGGTACCTCCAGTGGTATCAATCTGCTCCTCTGTCATTTTCTACACGTTCACTTTGTCCCTGGGCTAGCTCTTTTTATGAACACAAAATGGCTGCAGAGGTGCCAGCCTCACAGCATCACTCCCAGATCTAGACACATCCAGAAAAAGAATAGGGACTTTACCTCGTAAATACCTCTTTATAGGAGCCAAATAAATTTTCCCAGAGTCCTGGAAAACTGTCCTTCATGTCTCATCTTCTGTGATTGTGTTGTGTGTCAGGTCTTAACCAACCTTACGAAGAGAAATGAAGTGTCTGTGATTGGATGGGCCAGTCAGGGCCTTCTCTCTGAGGTTGTAGGCTGGGTTAGCTCCAGATCAGAATGTGGAAGGTGGGAGTGGGGACTTCATGTCTAGTAAGCAATCAATAAGATGGGGTAGTAGTTACTTGTATAGATTAGTAGCAATTAAAAAGTTAGAATTGTGCTAAAAAGGTAAAATAATAAGTGGGTAATGAAAGTCTGACATATACATGGCAAGAGTTCTCATTGATGAAGAATGAATTCTTGCAAATCAGTAAGAGCAGCACTCCAATATGATTGGCAAATATGAACATGAAAATAGGGGATATACTAAATATCCATTAACCCAATGAGAAAAGTAAAACTATTATCACTAATAATACATTTTGCCTAGAAAGCTGCCCAGGTTTATAGAAAAACACCAGTGCTGTTGAATTATTGAGGATCAGGCACATAAACGTATTGTTGGTGAGCGCATAAATGGGATTGCAAGTTGGTCCTGACATTGTGCTTTCTTTATTTTTTTAATTGAGGTGAAATTGACATAGTATAAAATTAACTATTTTAAAGTGAACAATTTCGTGGCATTCAGTACATTTACGATGTTGTGCCACCTTACCTCTATCTAGTTCCAAAGCAACTTATCACCCCAAAAGGAAAGCCTATCCCCATGTAGCAGTTCCCCTCCATTACCTCCTCCTCCCAGCCCCTGGAAGCTACTAATTAGTAGCCTGTCTCCTTGCATTTACTTATTCTAGACATTTCATATCAAAAATGGATCATGTGATCTTCTGCGTCTGGCTTCTTTCATTTAGCATGGCATTCTCTAGGCTCATCCATGTAGCATGTATTTAGCATGGCGTTCTCTAGCCTCATCAGTGTCGTTGCATGTATTTAGCATGGCATTCTCTAGGCTCATCCATGTCATAGCATATATTTAGCATGGCATTCTCTAGGCTCATCCATGTCATAGCATGTATTTATCATGCCGTTCTCTAGGCTCATCCATGTCATAGCATGTATTTATCATGCCATTCTCTAGGCTCATCTGTGTCGTAGCATGTATTTAGCATGGTGTTCTCTAGGCTCATCTGTGTCGTAGCACGTATTTATCATGCCGTTCTGTAGGCTCATCCATGTCATAGCATATATTCAGCATGCCGTTCTCTAGGCTCATCCGTGTCATAGCATGTATTTAGCACGCCATTCTCTAGGCTCATCTGTTTCACAGCATGTATTTATCATGCCGTTCTCTAGGCTCATCCGTGCTGTAGCATGTATTTAGCATGGCGTTCTCTAGGCTCATCTGTGTCGTAGCATGTATCACCCTTCATTCCTTTTTACCACTACATAATATCCATTGCATGTGCCTGCTTTCTGATTCATCAGTTTCACTTCTAAAAATTTATCCCAAGAAAACAATCACTGTGCTGTGGAGAATAGCTACAAAATCTTCCTGGAGGTATTATGTAAACAGCCGCAGATGAGACTAGAGAAATTAATTATGAATTATCTATACATATGATGGGATATTATGAATGTATATTATCGATTATATTATATTAGAATATTTCATGATGCTAGATAACATTTATATCATGTTGATCCTTTTTACTTGGCTTTTTTTTTTTTTTTTTTTTGAGACAAAGTCTCACTTTGTCACCCTGGGTAGAGTGCCATGGTGTCACAGTTCATAGCAACCTCAAACTCTTGGGCTCAAGCGATTTCTTGCCTCAGCCTCCTGAGTAGCTGGGACTACGTGCCCACCCATCACAACTCCCAGCTATTTTTTTAGAGACAGGGTCTCACTCTTGTTCAGGATGGTCTCAAACTCGTGAGCTCAGGAAATCCACCCTCCTCAGTCTCTATGCTGATACTTTTTAAAGAGCATATTATAAAATTGTGTATGACCCCCTTGTTATTCATTGACACTATATAGAGCATTTGGTACTTATGAGGGTTCTGCTGTGTGCCAGGCATTTTTCTGGGTGCTGAATATAAAGCAATAATTTAAACAGACAAAAATTACTGACTTCAAGAAGCTTTCTACACCCTAGTGTGTGTATGTTTGGTTGAGAGATGTTAAGTAGGGGACGGGGGTCCCTGGAGTAGGTAGGAGGTGGCTATATGCGTGTACATGTATGTTGAGAGTCTGAAGGAATAAACAGAGAGAAGTCTGGGTGGCGGAGTACCAGTAATCTTTATCTCTTTCTTTTTATGTTCTTGTAACATCCGTGTTCTTTTCAAAAAGCACATGTGTTATTTTTATAATCAGGAAAAAGAAAATTGACTTGTAAGTGGGAAGTTTATTAAGAGCTAGCTACATGACAACATCTAAATGAATATAATAGAAATTTAAATAAACTTCTGTGTGTGTATGTATCTGCTGTGTAGAAACCTAGTTTTTTGTATCATGATTGGCACATAGTAGGTGTTCAATAAACACCTGTTGGATGAATAGACCACTTGTCCTTTTACTTCTTATTTCTAAGGAGCTTGTGATCCCTTCCTTTGTCAGACAAAGCATCATACCTCAGATTTTTTTCTTAAATTTTAAGTGCATAATACTTTTGCAAAGCAAATAAACTTTAGTGTAAGGAGCTCAATGAGACCAGACTTACAAAAAATGCCTTCTGCCTCATAGTAGGCCTTTTGGAAATGCTTGTCCCTCCCTTTATCCCTGGGGTGCTTTAAAAAGGGTCCTATTTACTGAGAGAAAATTGATTCCCACATGACTATTTCTCTCCTGCACATCTGTGATGTAAATCACAGCCTTCCTGAAGAGCATCTTCAGAGCTCGTAAACTCTCAGAATGGGAAGGGACCTTGAAGATCCCTTATCCTCCTCCGTCTAACCCACCCCCCAATTTACAGATGAAGAAATTGAGGGGCAGAGAGGGGGAAGTGACCTGCCCAAGGTCACATAGCAGACGAGTGACACGGGGATAGGAACGCACTCATCATTCCTCACGTCCAGCTCCTCCCCTCAGATCCGGCTGTCTCAGCCAATTTTAGCATAAAAGATGCTCATGACGTTGCCGAACTTTGTGCTTCTTGGGAATGAATGTGTTAGGCTTTTAGGAGGCCTTGATTTCCCAACCCAAACCCATACTTCCTCTAGAGGCTGACTTCCTCCTTGCAAAGAGACAAGGTCCAGCTTCTAGAAGGAAAGCTCTGGAAGGTTTCCACTCTGCCTTTGCAGTGACTGATTCTCTGGCTGTCGGTGTTCCAGAAAGAGACATGTCTACAAATGCATTTGACGTTTCCTGAGGGCCTCCCCGGGCCAGCTCCTGTGTTGGGCTCCCAGGATGCAGAGACAGGCAAAGCCTCTCCCTGCTGGACTCACTAGTGAAGGAGAAAGACACATAAACGGATGACACACAAAGTCCCAAGTCCCTGGGATCCCAAGGTCAGCACAGACGCTCCAGGTTTGCTGATTTAGGGGAAACCTAGACAGACACATTCACGAAAGCAGAGACCTTAGCACCAAGTTCTTGAAGCAGAAACCAGAGTTCAGAGACGAGATGGCCCAGGTCAACAAACACAATAAGCACATTGTGTTCAGAATGGAGGGAATGGGCTTTTTATTTTTTTTTTCACTTGTGAAAGAATATAGTTTTTCAGCTGGTTTTGGAAAACAAATTTAATTCTCACTCCCCCACAAGGAGTTTAAGAACCCATGTCTGGCTGGATAAGACGGCAGTCCGAAGTAAGGCAATAGTATCTGCAAAGACGAGGGGTACAAACCCATGGGACGTGTTGAGTGCTGACGTCAGGGCACCAGGAGGGAGGCTGCCAAGCAGGGGACTAGGCGGGGGCCTCATCAGTAACACCCAGCACTCGCAGGTGTAGGTAAGGGTTTACCTGGGAGAAGCAGAAAGATGTTCTCTTGAGTCCTCTGTTATCCTCAAAGTTACTTTCAAGCTCTGCTCCAACCACTGATGGTCCAAGGTTTCTTAGTGTGCCCTGCAGGTCCTGCTGGCCCCAGGTTAGTATAACCACCCCTTAAATTGCCCCAGGTTGCATAAGAGGAAACTGAGGCTCAGAGGAGGGGAATATGGGATTGCCCAGTCACAGGGCCGGGGGAACTAGTAGAAGAGCCTGGCCACACCAGCTGGTCCACCACCCTGGGTCCCCTCCTGTGTGATCTCAAAGCGCCATCTTTCCTGGGCACCTGTCCACAGCCCACAGGCAAGCCCTGCCAGGGAGGCCCAAGGAGGAGACTGTCCACACCCTCCCTTCCTCCCGTACACCTCGGAATCCTTGCAACTCCCCAGTCATGTATAAAACATTCCCAGAAACCACTTATTCCTCATGCATTTTCCATGAGGCTGGGCCCAAGTTAAAACATATAAACATAAAAATATCAAGAAGCACTTTTTAAAAAAAAGAAGACCGTGTTTCATAAAATATCAGGAGACCCATTTCTGCACTTGCCCTGCTCCCCTGGCCAGCCTCCCGGGCTGTTCATTCTTTCCTCTTTTCTCTTCTGCACGACTGTCTCTCCTCCATTAACCTTGACCCTTCGCTTCTCAACTTAAACCTTCTTCCATCTTCCTTGTCGTTTTTTCTCTTCTCTTTTCTGTCCAGGTTTCCACTTGTACTTCTCTGGTTATTCCCAGCTTTGCCATCCTCCTTCTCTCTCCAGATGTCTTTGACTCACTTTTCTCCACTTCTATCTGAGTTACCATCTCTTACCCTCCCTTCCTGGCTTCTGTCAGTATCTTCGGGCTGCTCCCACACCTATGAAAATAGCCGAAAGTAAAGAGAGTGACAATGACGCCAAGAGTTGGTGAAAATACGGAGCGACGGGAAGCCCAGGCACTGCTGGTAGAAGTACAAATTGGAAAAAAAAAAAAAAACCTCAAAAACTTTTTTGCAGGTTCTACTAAATCTAAACGTGTATTTACTCCATGACCAGATATTCTGTTTCTGGCCAATAGAAAGGAGAGGTTCTATCTCCCAACAGGGATGTGGGAGAATATTCATGCCAGCCTGACTCTTAATAGCCAAAACCAGAAACAGCGCAAATGACCATCAATGGCAGAGCAGGTAATTGAATTGTGTCAACTTCTGCATCAGAACACTGCACAGCCATAATAAAAAATGAAATACTGCTGCATACCAATGTGGACCCATTGCCAGAAAGAAAAAAAAAGGCCTCAACATGAAAGAGTATGTGCTGGTATGTTTTCATTGATTTAAAGTTTAAGAATAGGTAAAACTAATGAACAATGCTAGAAGCCAGAAGAGTGGCTATCTTTGAGAAGGCGTGCATTGACTTGGGAGTGGGGAAGCACAGGGACCCTGCTGGGGTGTTGTAAGTGTTCTATGTCTGATCCAGGTGGAACACAAACATAGATCAAATATTCACCAAGCTGCATGGTTTTAGGATTCCTGTAGTTTATTGTGCATGAGTTTTAACTCAATAAAAAAATGAAGAGAAAGTATCAATACATAGTGTGGCTTATTATAATTATTATACCAATAGTAATTATTTTTATTGCAATTAGGAAATGAGTTAGACTTAGGGCCTATCAACTCTGACATGTACCCATTGATTGAGAGAGGGGGGTGAGCATCTATGTCCCTCACAGCTGAGAGCTCACCTTTCTATTAAACTGAGTCAGGTCCTTGGCCCCTAGAGACATCATGGCCACCAAGACAGCCAAACACTTGAGACCGTTTGCAAAGGCCTGCCTCAGGGAGAGAGAGCAAAACTGCTCCCATGCAGTGATCACACTTAAGACGTCTGTCTGTGTTGGCATCATTATTTTTTCATTCCTGCTCCTTTGTGGTAACTATTACATTTATGGTTTAACTCAACATTTACTCTGATAACCAAGCAGTTAATTAACAGCACAAAATCCGAACCCAAGTTAATGGAAGGAGGATGGCCTAGCCGGAAACCTCAAGAAAATTGTTCTGTCCACAGAGCCATCAGAATACTATTACAGCCCACAGGGGAGCTTGGAGGAGAACCAAAACTCGAGCTTGGGGACTCTGAAAGGCTTTTATTTATGTTTGTCTTCTTTTTTCAAGTCCTCCCAGGAGGGGAGGAAAATATAGAACCCGGTTTTCCTGCTTCAACAGAGTGGGTGTGAGCCTAACACACGCAACCCTTGAAGGCAAACTAAAACCCACTTATTCTCATTGAAGGGGAGGAACTTAGACCAGAGGGACTCCAGCACTATTAGTTAAATAATGGTGCTTAAAAATGCATTGAATTTAGCCGTCTCCCCACCCCTAAAAAAAAATCTGGAATTTTCCTATTGAGTATACTTTTTCCCCTTGCCCATGAATATTAATGCTTCTCTCAGAGAGATCTACTTGGAAAAAAAAAAAAAAACAAGAATAAATTAAATACCTACAGATTTTTCTAATTCCTCTTTTTGGTGACATGCCGTCATTACATCAAATTACTGAGATGGGCCCGCTCTCTCTTTTTTTTTTCTTTTTGGGTGAAAATTATGGAATATAAAGTATATGTAAATGGTGCAAAAGAGGAAAAAAAACTGTGAGGGAAGAATAGGGGAAGGGAAAGCATTAGGTATTCCGCTGGCGTAGTAGTCAGCCAATTAATCAAGCAGTGGCGAGAAAAAGATGCAGAAGGGATGAGTTCGCCCTTCATGTTGATGGGGCCGGCGCAGGGCAAACACTACGGCACCTGAGCTCACGGTTAGGCATGCAGAAAGGGATCATGGGAATATCTTCCCGTCTTTGTCTTTCTCTTGAAGGATGGAAAATGTCAAGCTGTTGTTTGGCTAGATTGAGGGGGGTGGGGTGGGGGAGAGTCGAGGAGAATTTGCAGTCTGGTGAGGCAAGGTTTTAACTCTTTGAGGACATCTCTGCCTCCCCTCCCTCCCCAGCCCCAGCCTCAGCCCTACCTTCTTCTCCTTCTCCCAGCCCTCCGAGCACATCTGCAGGGAACTTGCCTGCAAACAGCAACTGGGAAGGGGCTGATTGATGGTGACATGCAGGCTGGGGCAGCCTGTTTGTGTGTGTGTGTGTGTGTGTGTATACATGTGTCAGGGGAGAGGGGCAAAAGGCATTTTTCCTCTCCCCTATAAGTGTTCTTTGTTCATTCTGGAAATGAGCATTGTGTGACCCCTTCTTTCTCCAACCCTGTCATGCCCCCTTGGAAGTGAGCAGTGGTTAAAAATCAGAGAGAGGCTGCAAAGGAGATAATGGGAGTAATAAAGCTCTGAGGCTGCCACTGCCTGGCCCTCTGCTTGGCCCTCAGCATGCTAAGCCCACCCAGAAGGGTGGCCCCACAGGCACAGTCCCCTGGAGCAATCAGAATTCCAGGATGACCCTGTAAAGTCTGGCCATCTCTGGGGTTGGCGCTAGAAGGGGAATCTCATCATGGAGTTTGTCACGCCAGTTACAACAATATAATGGTAATAATTGACCAACTTCCATGACAGTGCTCGTCTAGGCTCATGCAAATTTCCATGTCACTTCACCATCTTTAAACTCTGGAAAATACATAATCCCAAGGAAAAGTGTGTTATTAATTCACTTATTTAGAAAATCGCTGTTTGATTCTCTCCCCCTGCCCTCAGAACAGGTGTGGTAGGCACTGAGCGCCCTTTTTGAGAGATGAAGAAGATGAAGACAGGAATGGAAAGGACTTGGTCTAGGCCAGTGAGCGGCTGCAGAAGGAACTCAAACCATGTCTCTGCAAAGGCTTTCTCTGTCTTTTGGCCACAGACGATGAGCAAGTTCCCTGTGCCTGGCCCAGCCACCCTCTCCAAGATAAGTCCATGGCTATTTTCAGCTCATCATGTGAGCCCAGGGCAAGCCCCACTTAAAGCATGATTCACAAAGCCGCAGCTCCTTACACCTGACAGCAGGCTAGAAACGCAGACTCTCTGGCCCCAGTCCCACTGAACAAGAATCCGCATTTCAAAACATCCCCAAGTGGTTTGTGTGTATGTTGAAGTTTGAGAAACACTGTTTTAAGGCAAACTTGTGCCCACATTCACTATTTGGAATCTGAATGCATCTAGAAATCAAAGGTGGCTTCTACTCCATGAAATATGGTACCATATGAGGCATTCTGGGGCTAACCATGAGTGTGGCTACTGCTCTAAGTACATTCTCTAGTCCATCCTCTCACAACCTATCAAGTGGGCACTGTCGATATGCCCATATTACAGATGGAAACACAGAGACACAGAGAGGCGAGGTAACTTACCCATGGATACACAGCCAGCAGGTGGCACAGCCGGAATTGGAGCCGAAGCACCATAGTCCACCTCTGGGCCCATTACTCTCAAGCTTGAGCATGCGCCTTAATCACCAGAAATGCTTGCATTATAGAAACATAGATTTCTGGGGCCCCACCCAAAGTTTCTGAGTCAGAAATTTGCATTTCTAACAATTTCTCAGGCAGCGATGCTGATGTGGCATATCCGGGGACCCCTCTTTGAGAATCACTGCTCACTGGAGGGTCACCCCTACTGTCAAGAAACCAAGTGGTTTCATGGTCGACTTCAACCAAATACAAACGAGATTCAAATCCGTGCCCCTGCCCTCAAAAGGGAAAGAAAAAGCAAGGACAAGTGTGTGAATGTGTAAGAAATCCTAAACAACGAAAATGCAAACAAAAAGTGAAAGATGCTCTGCAGAAGGGGAAATTGCTTTCTGATGATCCCTGATGCGGTAGCTGAGCTGTCCCAGCACTCCTCATTGCCACCGCTAATTGAGGCTACACTGCGGCATCATTGCTATAATAATCCTTTCTGTTATTTAACCTGGACAATGCATGGTGTTGTAATGAGTTTCCTTCCTCTGCTCATTAAAACGACATTTGCAAGGCCCGGCCCGGCCAGGCCATGCTCTGCGCAGGACACTGGAGAACACCGCAGACATGGATGCACTAGCCCTGGTCCTTCCGTAGTCCCCAAGTGGCTGGCTACAGCCCTCATCAGCAGCAAGAGGGTGATAGTTCTGAGAAGAGGGGTCTTGAAAAGGATTCATGGCTGAGGTAATAGTTAATCATTACTTTTTTATAGTTATACACTCTCTGGAAGAAGTATATCTGTTAATGGACCAAAATACCAGATAATTTTAAGACACAAAATTGAAGCCAGAGCAATAACAAGACCTTGTATCTAAAACAAACAAACAAAAAGAATTTAGCCCAGCGTGGTAGCTCATACCTCTAGTCCCGGCCTCCAGAGGCCGAGGCAGGAGGATTACTTGAACCCAGGAGTTGGAGGCTGCAGTGAGCTATGATGATGCCACTGCCCTCTAGCCTGGATAACAGAGTGAGACTCTATCTCAAAAAAATTAAAAAGATACAAAATTGATAATAAAACTCCCAAAGTTCCTCAGTCCCTCTCTTCATGAATGATTACTTAAAATTTTTCTAGTAATCACTTTAAAAAGTCTCTCTCTCTTTTTCTCCCTTTCTTTCTCCCCTCCCTCACCTCTCTCTCTACCCCTCTTTGTCAGATACAAGTATATAACTATGTATAGCCCTCCACATTAAAGGACAGTGGAGGGAAAAGACTAGAAGCCCATCAGGCAGTCAAGGGCTGAAAGGGTGTCAGGACACAGGTGTCTCATCTGCCAAGAAGTGTGGAGTGACGTGAGGAGCCCCAGCCCTGGAGAGATAAATGGAGGGTCTGAGAGGAAGATTCTTCACTGCCAATGAGTCCTCCAAGGTCAGGGAGCCAGCAGAGCCTGCATCTTGAAGGACTCATCTGGCCCTGGTGTGCAGTTTGGACTTTACCCTAAAAGGAATGGGCTGCCATGGAAGGTTCTTAGCAGGGAAAAGACTGGTTCACTTTTGCCTTTTAGGGAGAGCTCCCCAGTGACTGGTGTCGGACTGGACTAAAAGGAGAGAAGCCAGAAGCAGGGAATGTGGCTGCATCAGACTCATCACAGCTAAGGAATTTTAAAAGAATAATGACGGGATGCCAAGGAGGAGGTACGTTTGGGTGGTGGGCACTTTCTGATCAAGGGAAAATGGAAATCTGGCTCCTGATGTTTTTCTGCCACAACCTTCAAGGAGGTGCAGCAAAAAAAATGTTTTCAAGTCCCCAGACACTCCTGTGAGTGTTTCTTCATCTCGCTGAGCCTCAGTTTTCTTATCAGTAAAATAGGTTTAAGATTTCCATTCAGCAAAGTGCTCTAACATCAAATGGATACAGGAGGATTTTACAAATTATAAAGTTCCTTACCAATAAGCAACTGTGGCTGCTGCTATTGTCCTGAAGGCTGATTGTTTGTCACTCTCGATGCACGTCACATCCTGCCTCATGTCTGTGTTCTCATGTATCTTCAGGCTTCTGCCTCTAGAGCAGCAATGTCCAATAGAACTTTCTGTGGTGATGGAAATATCGTAGATCTGAGCTGTCCAGTGTGGAAGCCACTAATTTCCTGTGGAACAATACACACATGACTGGCAGTGACAGAGAAGTCACCTTTTAATTTTATTATGTTATGATTAATTTATATTTAGGTAAAATACCCACAGCTGTCCACCATTTTGAATAGAACAGACCTAGAGAAAAAGATCCTTGAGAATATAGACTATATCTTACCCACTTTGCAATCCCCACTTTATGCGGGTAGATGAATGGATGGATAGATGGATGGAAGGATGGATGGATCGATGGATCCATGGGTAGATGATGGATACAAGAGTGGGTGGGTAGATGGATGGGTGGATGGATGGATGGATGGTGGATGGATGGAGGATGGATGGATGAAAGGATAGATGGATGGATGGTGGATGGATGATGGATACAAGAGTGGATGGGTGGGTGGATGGATGGATGGATGGATCGAGGATGGATGGTGAATGGAGGGATGGTGGATGAATGGATGGTGGATGGATACAAGATTGGGTGGGTAGATAGATGTATGGATGGATAAATGGATGGATACACGAGTGGGTGGGAATGTGGATGAATACATATGTGAAGAGAGGGATGGATGAATGGATGGAAGGACTGATGGATAGATGGGTGGGTGAGTGAGTATAACAGTGTTTACCAATACAGTTGAAAGTGCTCCCAAATCAAACTAAAATCATCAGGTCAATGTCTTTACTCCATCACCTACAAGTTGAATGACCTAAAACAAAATATTTCGCCTCCCAGAGCCTTGGTTTCCTCATTTTGAGAATGAGGATAATAATAATCCCAACCTTAGAGGGCAGTCATGAGGGTACAGTGAGATAATATATATATAATAGTGCCCTTCACCATACAATGGACTGTATAACGTGTGTCATCACTACTATTTTTTATGCCCATTGAGCAATTGAGCAAAGGGAACAGTGGCTCCCAATGTATATTAGTTCCTCAATAAAAATGTGATAAATGGAGGCAAAAATGAGTAAACCATTACTTACAATATGAAGCACAAGGCAACAGAGAGAGATCATGGTTTCTGGGAACAACTTGAGAAATGTATATTTAAAGAAATGATGTGGGGGGAGCCAATTGAAGACAGGCGTGGGTGGGTCTTGTGTAGAGGGGAGAGACAAGATTTGGGAGTCTGACAGATCTAGGTTCAAATCCCAGATTTTCTACTTTGTAGATCTCTAACTTTGGACAGGTTTCTGCACCTCTCTGTATTTCATCCATCTGGACTAATGGGGTTGAGGAAGATTTCCTACTTCAGATACTATGGAAAGAGTACATAAAACACAGCAGTTGGAGTTATTTAGCTCAGGACCAGCCACATAGTAAGTGAATATAATGAATGAATATATCAATGAAAATAGTTTCCTTAACCAACCCCTAAGGGAGCACACAGAACAGCTAAGAGGAGGGGAGGCCTTCCATGTTTCCAAATGGTAGTCCTAATTCAAAGAATACCACCAATAATAATAACAACTAGATGAATTAAGCACCATTGGTCTATATGCTTGGCATTTGGTTAAGTTCCTTATGTGCAGTAATTACCTTAATTATTCTATATGTCAGTCCTGCAAGGTAGATTCTATGATTGTTCCCGTTGCTCAGATAAGAAAACCAGAGTCCAGAGGGGTTATCTAACTTGTCCAGGGTCACACAAGAGCTGACATCAGAATTCAGGGTCCCTGTGTTGGGTCTTTATAAACACAAACATAAGATGCACAGACGTTTACATATCTAATTTTAATTGGGTCCTCCATGCATATAAGACATTCGACATATTTTTATCTACAAGCCTTGTACTCCCCTGTAGGGGAGACATTACCAGCCCTGTTTTATAGATGATAAAACTGAGGCACAGAGAGACGAAGCCACTTCCCTGAGGTCACACAGCCAGGAGGCATCAGATCCCGGATCTGCACCCAGATTGCAGGTGGCTGGTGGCTCCACAGCACAGCTTCTGTGTGCACAGAGCAGAGAGGAGAACTCTGCAAGCGCCTTTGCAGGGAGGGACACACCCTTTCTTCCCCATGTGAACCCTCAGAACTGGGAAGAGGGAAGCCCCTACACAACAGGGATGAATGCACTTTTTTTTCTCTTCTCTGCCTCCCTCACTGGCTCAAGCCATCCAGCAATACCCTGCCTGTCCTGGGCTTCCACATATGCTTCGAGTTTCCTGAAGAAAGATGACTCCTTCCGACTCTCAGAGGAGACATGCCTCTGCCCTAGTCAACTTAGAAAGGAGGGTTGAGTTGGGGGCTGGAGACCTGTGTCTGGTCTTGTCCAGACACTGTGTGAGCCTCTCTGGATCTCGGTGGCCTCATCTCCAAAATGAGTAGGTTTTTCCAGGAGCTCATTGAGTCCCTTTCCAATTTTGACTCTCGTCAGTTCTGCTTCTCAGATCTCTGGCTCCAGGGCTGGACTGTAGGGGACCCAGGTGGTAACTCAGGCTACCGCCTGCTGATTGGGAGTGAGTTACTCATCCCAGAGGCATTTGCATTCTCCGTGGAAAAGTCCCCTCATTAAAACAGAAGTACCCCCAGAAGAAGGTAACAGCTCCCACCTTAACAGAGTAGGTCTAGCCTTGCGGCAGGCGGAGGTGAACAGATCCTGACAGGAGGGGCCGTGCCTGGGGGGCAGCCAGCACGGAATCAGGGTTCTCCCTCCCTCTGCTCCCATCCACAGCCCCACCTGTCCTTATTACTCTTTTCAAGAACAGAAATAACTGGTGTTGGATCGCTGAGCCCTGGGAAAATTTCTCCTACCCTTTCTTGGTCTTTTATGTGTGATAATGTAGAAAATGTATCGACATGACATAATGTTGACGATCAATTTTTAAGTGGAAAAAAAAGCTACAAGTGAAAAGGCAGGCTACAGAGTCATACGTGTGTTATGATGCTATATTTTAAAGATATATACTATTTAAATGTATATTTATATGTATAAGTGTAAGTTTTATGGGGAAATGATCCTGAAGGCACATACAGCAAAATGCTAATGGGCACTTTCCCTGGGAGATAGAAATAAGGGATTTTAAAAAATATTATTCTCCCAATTCTAGCATGTGTAAGTTCCTGGCATGGGAATGGCTTGGTGGTTTGTACATCTCAATATGCTCAGCAGCTGGCATAGTAGTGACACATAGTGGGTACATAAAAAATATGGAGAGAGATTTGGGGTACACAGTGGGTACATAAGGAATATGGAGAATGAAAAGAGAGGAATTTTCTGCACATTTTCTACAATGAGTGCGCCTTCTCCTTATAAAGAGAAAATTAGCAAGCATTTATTTGTCAAGTAAATACTTTGAAAACAAAATGGGCAACTGGTCTAAGTAAAGTGTCATTATCTATCAGGGGCCTGGAAATAGAAGGGGGAAGGGGTGCTTTGGACGGCAGAACGGAGCGTGGGGAGAGAGAGGTGATGGCACTCGGGGTGGTGAGCAGAGTCTGGCACACATTGCTAGTCTGCAGGGGCCTCTTGTGAGGGGTTCTGGGCTCAGCCTCAGATGCAAAGTGAGCTGCGGACACACACTGAGGGGGCTACATTCATGATACATTGGCACCACACTTGCTACGCCTAGACAGGGCAACACAGAAGCCTCCGCACTTCCAGATCAGGACGGCGTGAAAACCAATTGTCAATATTGCTTGGATCACCAGTGCTAAGGAAGCCCCTCAGAGCAGAATCGCCTTCCCCTCCTCTGGACTGCCCAGCCCCATGCCTGGCCTGCCTGGATGCCATCATCCTGTGATGCCCAGTGGGGATACCACATTCTGACCCCTGTCGTAGCTCTTCCCGGAGAAGCTCAGGCCAGTGATGGGCAAGTGCTCGGGTTTGAGGCAGCCAAGCCTACATTTAAATTGGGACATCACTCCACCACTCTGAGCCAAAGCTTTTCCATTTGCAAAACAAAAAATAATGCTATGTAGTATCTTCCTTAAGTGATTGTTGAGGAGATTAAGGAAATCATGCATGTACCAACTAGAGCTGAGAACAGGACACAAGACGGCCAATAATTGGGAAGTTGCCACCGTCATCATGACGATTTTAGGTCTTCTCTGGGACACTTGGGGAATAATCTTTCTGTTCTCCTGGAGGCAGCACTCGTAGCTTGCTTCCTGACCACTGGGGGCTGAGGGCCTTCTGCTCTTTGCTTCTTTCACAATCTCTTGCTCTGCACCTACCCCAGCCCCAGAAAGTTACTGTCCCTCTGATAAAGCCATACTTTGAGAAGTGGGAAGCTGGGTTCAGAAGACATTCTCTGTACAGAAAATGAGGTGTTCTGTCAGCAAGGAGAAAATAGGGGGACTCTGCATGTGTCAGTTAGCAATAGCTGCATAACAAATAACCCCGTAACTTAGCAGTCTAAAATAATAATTAGTCATTATTTCTCATGGTTTCTAGGAGTCAGGATTTGGGGAATGGCCCAAATGGGTGGTGCTTCCTTGGATCTCTCCTGAGAGAGTGGTCAGCTGGTGACCAGGATGGGACATGTCGATGCCTGGTGGCTGGGATGGTGGGGATGTATGAGTATCTCTGTCTCTATGCCTTTTTTCCATGTGATCTTCCTAGCCTGGTGGCTTTAGGGCAACCAAACACATTATGCATGTCAGCTCCAGGGCCCCAAAGGTACATGTTGCCAGAGAAAGCTAGAGCAGAAACTAAAGTACCTATTCAACCTTGCCTTGGGAGTCATCCAGCATGACTCCCACCATATTCTGTTTGTTAGAAACAAGTCCCAGTTCAAGGAAGGGGGCAATTACACTCCACTTTCTACATGCAACAGTGTATGCACATGTGTACACATGTAGAAAGTGTGACTTTCTACACACTGGCACACATAGACACAGGAACACACATTCCCGCTCACGCTCATGCATATGCACAAGCACACACTTGCGTATTTGTGTTATATATGCCCTCTCACACACATATATATGCTCATACACGTACACACTTACACACACTCACACATGTGTACGTGTACACAAGTAGACACATTCTCTATTTCTTCCCTACCCATGTGCACATACACACACGTACAACTCTTTCACACACTTGCGTTGCATGTATGCACATGTACACACATGCACACACTCCACATACATGTGTTCACAAACATACGCACACACTCCCTCTCTGACATACATACTCACCCTCTCTTGTGTACACAATCTCGTGTACACATATGCATATGTGTGCACATATGTACACACACTCTTGTACACTGTACATATCCATACCCTCTCCCTGTCTCATGCACATACATGAACACATGTACACAGATATACACACACCCTCTCATACACACTGGTACTTGAACACACACAGATACTCTCTCATGCTCATGTACACATACACATTGATGCACACTCACAGCCTCCCCTCTGGCCCGGGTGATCTTTCCCCATCGCCCTCCAGCCCCACCGGCAGACTCCCCTCTTCCCCTCAGCCCAGCACCTGCCATGTGCTCCATGTCCAGGTGGCCTGGTCCTCTGGCTGCTGGCTGCTATCAGCCAATAGTAATCCTCCTCAGGAGGCAGGGGAAGTGAGGGTGGGGAGCTCCTCTGCAGGGAGTCCCCTTGGGTTGGCTGGTCCCCACCCTGAAGGTCAAAGGTCCAGTCAGTGTGTCCCTAACACTCAGCCTCTCCACCTGGTGGTGCTGGGAGCCTCTCCCCTCCCTTCCTCCTTTGTACCCGGAGGTGGGATCGGCTTCCTGCTGCTCCTAACAAGGGTACTTTTCTGCCTTGGGATGCCCTACATCCTGTCTCCACACTTATTACTAGTCCTTTTAACAATACTTCTCAAAGTACCTATGGAAAGATTCTATCTGTATCCTGCCAGAATGTCTCCAGTCTCACTGCTTCCCTCTACTGCCTGCCTCTAGTCTCCTCTTGCAGAGAGGTTCCAAAATGCTCAGTCTGCATCTCTTGGCCTGCTCCTGACCTCCCAAGCCTCAGCATCACCTCCAAAGCCAGCCACCCTCTCTGGGTGTCTACCACAGGATCCCTCCCCAGCCCACCTGTTCCAGCCATACTGGAAGGCTCAGTGCGCCCACACCCCACCCTCTCACCCTCACGGTCATCTCTTGGTGCATCCAACCTGCTGCAGAACGTGCATTAGTTCATCCCAGCAGCTCCGTGCAGTGCGTGCAATTACTGGCCTCATTTCACAGATAAGGAACTGCTCTTGGCTTTGCAGCCTCCAACTCACTCACTGAGGTCCCCCAGGGCAGGTTTTCCCCACTCCTCTTGGCTCATTCAATGCCTATGGGTCTTTTCCAGTTTCCACCCCACCTCCTTCAGAGTCCTTCCTTCTCTGGCCCAGCCCCAGAGACCATCCTTTCCCCTGAACTCTAGCAGTACACAGTGCTTTGCTCAGCTGTGGGTCACCCCTGCTGGGTTGCTTTTAGGAACAATTGTCATTCCTCTGCACAGAGGCTTTGGGTAATTACAGAAGCCAACCTGCAACCAGGCAGTGATCAGGGAAGGCTTCTCAGAGAAAGTGATTGATGCTCAAGCTAAAAGCTAATAAAACCACATGAGATAGTCAGCTCAAGACTAAGAAAGGGAGTTGTTTGCAAAAGGAGCAGTGTGTGCAAAAGCCCTGAGGCAGGAGAGGTCACATTACACTTAAGAGAATTTAGTATAATCCACTGATTCTTGACCAGGGCAGTTTTGGCTTCCAGGAAATGTTGTCACAAGTTGGGGGCAGAGGGCTCCTACTGACCTCTAGTGGCAGAAGCCAAGGATGCTGCAATGCCCAGGACAGCCCCCACCACGAAGAATTATCCAGCCCAAATATCAGTGGTGCCAAGACTCAAAAACTCTATACACCAGAAGCATCAGGTTTTCCAGGGAACTCATTAATAATTTGAATTCTCTGGTCCCACTCCAGATCTGTTGAATCAGAAACAATGGGAGGGTAGAAGCCCTATTGTAACAAGCCCTCCACAAAGTTCTGAGTCTCCACTGCAGTGTGAGAACCACTGGTGCTGCCAGAGCTGTGACTTCCAGCCCTGCCTGGCTGCCCAGTGGAGTCACCTAGGAGTTTTCACAGCACATGGCAATGAGCCTCTGTCCCCAGAGACCCTGATCAATCCGTCTAGGAGCCCAGGCATGGGCAGTCAAGGGCAAGAACTACTGAACTCACACAGAGCAGTCAAACTCAGGGATCAGAGAGCGGATACAGGGACCAGGCCAACAGGGCCTTCCATCACATCCTAATGAATGTGGAGTTTTTTGGGAAGGCACTAGGGAGGCGTGGAAGGGTTTAAAGCAAGGATGTGTCACTCCCTGATAGTTTAGAAAGATCTCTGACTTCAGGGAGGGAGTTGGATGGGTGAGGTGGAGGCCAGGGGCAGGAGGGCCAGTGAGGAAGTGGAGAGGTGATGGTACCCCTAGTCACGGTCATGTCCCCTGGAAAGATACATTAAAATCCTAGTACTCGGTGACTGTGCATGTGGCCTCATTATTTGGGAATAAGATCTTTTTAGATGTAATCAATTTAAGATGAGGTCATCCAGGATTAGAGTGAGCTATAAGTCCAGTGCCTGGTGTCCTTCTAAGGAGAGAAAGATTTATAGACATACACAGAATGGTGTGAAAGCCACGTGAAGCAGAGGCAGAATTTGAAGAGATGCAGCTGCAAGCCAAGGATTGCCAGCAACCACCAGATGCTAGAGAAAGGCAGGGAAGGATTCTTACTTGGAGCATTTGGAGAGAGCACGGCCCTCCCAAGACCTCGATTTTGAACATCTAGCCTCTAGAATTGTGAGATGTAAGAGTAAAGTGTTGTTGTTTTAAGCCACCCAGGTTGTGGTACATTATTGCAGCAGTGCTAAGAACTAATCCAGGGAAGACGCAGCCCAAAGCTAAGACTGATAGCCCAGGCAGATCAAGCCTCAGACATCCCCAGCTAGCTGCAGTTTCCTGCTGAGGGCCAGCAGGCTAGTGGAGGCAGCCCCAGTTGACGCAGGCCACTGAGCCCAGCTAGGGTTGGCTGGACAGGTAGAAGGCATGAAGGAAAGTTAAGGGGAGATGGACAGTCCTGGACACTGGCAGAAAAACTGTGGTTGTCACGCACCTCTGAGGAATGGAAGGAGACAATGTCACTACGTGTGGCAAGGCAATGCTCAAACTGGCTATGGCTCTCACAGTTGAATGTTTGTGCCAGAGAAAACCTTCCTGTTCTGCTCCTCCAAGAGGGATGACATGAGGGCTCTGGGTCAAATTTACTAAGGTGTCACCCACCCTCTAGGGCCCCCCCACCAGGGGCACCACTGTGACCTCCTAAACAAACTTCCCAGCTTCTGCCCTTATTCTCCGCCATGCATGCTCCACAAAGAGTGATTCTTTGAAAACATAAATCCAATCCTGTCCCTCTGGTACTCAAGAGCCTTCCATGGCTCCCATCCCATTCAATCTAAAACCGAAGTTTTCACGGCATCCCAAGGTTCTACAACAGATCCATGGCAACTCATTGACCTGTATCCCACAAACAGGCATGTGCTTGCTGCAGGGCATTTGCACCTCTGTCCCCTCTGCCTGAAATGCCCTTCCCACAAATATTGGGGCACCTTCTTGCCTTCTTCAAGTCTGTTTTTGAATAGCTTCTTTCTCAATCAGTCCTCACTTGACCCTTACTGAAAGTGTAACCCTCTGCTTCAGTACTCCCATCCTTCCCTCCACTTGCTCTTTGTTTTAATAGTTAGATTAACTTTCTGACCTTCTATGTCATTCATTTGTTGTGTTTTATGTCTCTGTCCCCTCACTGGAATGCAATCTCCCAAGGGCAGAATTTGGATCATGCCCAGTACAGAGCCTGGCACAAAGCAAAACCTGAGAAAGTCTGTGGACCAAATGAGTAATCAAACCCACTACTTACTGGATGTTGGTCTGTGTTCCAGACCCTGAGTAAACAACTCTACATCCATGATCTCACGTGATCCTCCAAAGGCTAGAAGGTCAGTGAGGGGAACCACCATGCCCTTCCTGGAGAGAGATGTAAAAGCCTAAGTGGAGAGAGGTGAGGTGACTTTCCCAAGGTCACTCATCTGGTTATGATGAGGCCATCAATGACTCATCAACACTGACTGGAAACTGAGCATAGGAAAAAGAAAGTCTGGCCCTTTCCATGTAGCTGGAGGTCAAACAGAATTAGTGCTGTCAGTGATTTAGAGCCCAAATATGTCTCATCTCATTTAATAGGCTAATATTGTTGAGACCTACTATGTGCAAGGCTTTGTGCTAAGGACTCTGTTCCAGTACCCTGGTTCCTACAACCTTATAAAGTGGAATGTTCCCTAGAGCCTCCATGTGCGAGATGATGACGGTGATGGTTATAATGGTGACGGTGATAGTTATGATGATAATGATGGCGATAGTGATGGTGGTGAAGACAGTGATGATGATGGTAAGGACAGTGATGATGGTGGTGAGGACAGTGATGATGATGGTGAAGACAGTGGTGATGATGGTGAGGACAGTGATGATAGTGGGGATGATGGTGGAGAGGACAGTGATGATGATGGTGAGGACAATGATGATGGTGGTGAGGACAGTGATGAAGGTGGAGAGGACAGTGATGATGGTGGTGAGGACAGTGATGATGGTGGAGAGGACAGTGATGATGATGGTGAGGACAGTGATGATGGTGGTGAGGACAGTGATGATGGTGGAGAGGACAGTGATGATGGTGGTGGGGACAGTGATGATGACAGTGAGGACAGTGATGATGGTGGAGAGGACAGTGATGATGACAGTGAGGACAGTGATGATGGTGGAGAGGACAGTGATGATGGTGGTGGGGACAGTGATGATGGTCGTGGGGACAGTGATGATGGTGGAGAGGACAGTGATTCTGTAGATGGGCACCGTGGTAAGGATTGTGAGCTGGGAGGGGAGGGGGGTGGGGGGAGGGGTGGGTGTGGGGGGGGGGG